>PVIR01018509.1:0-33299 GCA_004026965.1 Petromus typicus | reverse complement strand
GTGTGTGTGTGTGTGTGTGTGTGTGTGTGTGTGTGTGTGTGTGTGTTGTAGCCACAATTATTCCGGAAGAAATGAAAATAGCAAACATAAAGATTTCTTTCTCCTGAAGTTATATTGTCCTTTCTTAAAAATACTTGAGAAAACTGCATCTATCATCCTCTCACCACAAACGCAGAAAAAGGCAGTTAGTGCGACAATGGACGGAGAAGTCAGCCGAACACATTTTATGGACTTGAACCACTAACTCCAAGTCTGGTCTGCCCTAGTTTAAGTGACTTCCTGCTCACATAGATAGCAGAGCAGGTGTGTGTGTGTGTGTGTGTGTGTGTGTGTGTGTGTGTGTGTGTGTGTGTGTTAAAAACAAACACTGTGTATTTGCTGTAATGTCAAAGTAACAATCAGTGGAAGCAGGCTTGTGATTCCAGACTGTTGCCAAGGCAAGATTACTCCCCAGGTTGAGACTGTGGGTGTTTTGTCTGGATTGGAGTGACTCAGATGATCTGCGGCTCCACGTCATTGGGGAAGTTACAGCCCAGGCAACTAAGGAAACATGT
Source organism: Petromus typicus (assembly GCA_004026965.1). Classification (NCBI taxonomy): domain Eukaryota; kingdom Metazoa; phylum Chordata; class Mammalia; order Rodentia; family Petromuridae; genus Petromus; species Petromus typicus. Next base: position 32,745 of record PVIR01018509.1, on the reverse strand, counting down.
CCTCACTTTCAACTTCCACTTTGTTTGCCTTGGATTTCTCCCAGGTATACTATGTAAAAGTTTCAGCCTCTGTCTCCACCCCTTTCCCTTTACCTCCCCTCTCCTTCCCCTGCTCCTCTCCTCCTTCTCCCCTCCTCCCCTCTCCTGCCTCCTCCTCCCCAGCCATCTGTTTCAGTCATCACTCTCACCACGGTTATGCCCCTAGCATGGCTAGGACCCACGATGCGCTCATGAAACCAACGCCCTGTTTTGGAAGGGAGGGTGGCAGAGTGAAACTGCAGGTCTAGGAGTCTGGTTTCTTTTCATTTGCCATGTAACAGTTAATAATTTTGTGCACTTAAATCTTAGATCTATCATGTATATAATGAGGAAAATTCTAACCTACTTTTTCACTGTTTTTAACTTCAAATAAGATAAAATATGTCAAATCCATGAAGGAACTATTTCACTACTCTGTTTCTTTATAAAAATTCTGTGTATTGTTATTTTTAAAATGTATTATGTAAATTAACAAATAAAATTCTATATATTTGTCAGTAGTATGTACAGCATGGTCCTTCAAGATTTTTTATTAGTTTGCTTTCTTTTGCAGAACAACTGTATTAAATATAAGACCTGTCAATGCATAGAATTAAGTTTAATCAGCTCTTGCCATGAATTTCATCTTTCAGCTATACAAAAACATTGTTATTTTTCATTTGAGTACCTTTGAAGGTCAAGTTTCATCGAAGGTAAAGAAGTATCTGTGTAGGGTAAAGATCATTAACATTAACAAACAACCACTGCATCTTTGAACTGACACATTTTCTCACATACATCCATTTGTACGTGAATGTGGTGAGCCAGTTCCAAGATATGTAGTTGTTCCTATAGTTTAAAAACAGAAAAAAAAAATCTGTGTATTAGTCTTATATACATATCTCTCTGCTTCATATATGTATATTTAATGCTATTCATCTTCTCCCCTTAAATAAATGTCCTCACTTTCAACTTACTTAAAGTTGAAATTTATTTTTCAAATATAGAAATATTTTCAAATATAGACACTTACTCACAGGAAATTCCTGTGCTTGACACTGACAAGCTTGTCTTATAGATTTCTCAGGCTGCATGAGGAGCTTTGAATGTGTATATCACCAACGGCCATTATACAGGGTGTCATTACTTACTCTAAGTAAGTTGACTATCCAGGCTTTAGGCTTCTAGATGCTTATGAAAGAATCATCAGAAAGTATACAAGCCTGGGTGATACAGTCAATTGTAGCCACATCCTTCCCCCCTCTATTTTAAATAACCTTCCTTGGCCGGTGCTTGCTGCCTCTTTTGCCAGGAAATATACACCACTTTGATTTCTCTTTATAATTTCCTTTTTAAAGACTAACTAGATATAATGAATAGTCTGGCAAAATTTGTCCTTTTTCTGCTTTTTAAAATTTATTTCACTTTCATGAATCAGGATCATGCAAAGTCTTATGTAACCACTCTTTCACAAAACCAATTTTTGATTAAATCATACTTTCTGAAAATTTTTGTCCCTGTTCTTCCTATTAAATTTGGCTTCCATCCTTATTAATTCTCTCCTCTTAGTTTATTAGTTGATTTTGTCTTTCATTTTCTATTTCTTTAAGGTGACTTCCTGTTTTGCTTTTCCATCACTCCATAATTATGAAGGAGGCTGAGCTGTGACATTCCTCTCAGTGCAGCTGTGCCCGATCACATTTAGCACAACATCACATCCACTTCCTACTTTCTAGGTAATTTGTGCTTTCTCTTTTTACTGTCTTTGGTCTCAAGATTTTATAGAAATGTGTTTTTAGTATTGAAGTAGTACAATGTTTTAAATTGCCTCCTAAATGACTAAAAATGACTTCAAATTTCTATCTACAAATGTTTTTCATGACTAAATAATGAACATGTTTTTGTGTGAGAGTCAGACAAAATGTACGTCCTCTCTTCTGGAAATGTCAGCTACTGCTTTCGGTATTGTTTTGCTTATTGATTGCTATGCAGTGGATCATGAATGGCTCCTAGAGGACTATGTGTTAAAGACTCAACAACCAGCATGTAGCACTGTTAGAGATGGAGAAACTCTTACTAGGCAGGACCTGTGGGTGGAAATGAGGTCACTGGGAGCCACCCTTGAAAATGATTGTAGAATGCCAACCTCTTCTATTGTCTCTACCTTGTAGCTGACTGGAGTGTGCAGTTTTGCCCCACCATATGCTCGCACTAGTTTGCTCTGTCTCATCACAGGCCCAGAAGCCATTAAGCCAGCCAATCATGGGCTGAAGTCTCTTAGACCAGGCCTAAAATAAACTATTCTTCCTTTTAAATTGATTGTCTCGGACATCATATCATAGCATCTGAAAGCCGACTAGCACACTGATTCTGTTATTCAATTTTCCCAAGGCCACTTTGTCTCCTACATCTGTTTTTACCACATGCAACACTTTCACAGTCATTTCCTCATATTTAGTAACTACATTTTTGATATATAAAGCTTGAATGTTATCATTTCCTTTTATCATTATTAAACATTCTTTCTGTTCTAACCAATGATTAATTTTAAAGCAAAAGCTATTATTTTAATATATAATGGCATTACCTGACATTACATTAACATATCACCTTTACTTCATATTTAAATTTTTTTATTTTTTAAAAATGTTACCATGTATTTGTTCTATAGCAGTTCTCTTTACAACCTTATTTTCAACTTTTCTGTATTTGTGTAAAGTATGATTATTACATACTTTGTAATGAGATGATATTATAATATAACAAAACAATGATATTAAATGAGTATATTTGGTCCATTCACATTAGCTCTAATGACTAGTGTATTTGATTATGAATCTTTTATCATATTATGATTTCTTACTATTTCAAATTATTTGCCATTTTATTTTCCTTGATTTTTTCATTTGAACAAGTCTCTATATTATTTTTCATTTTGTTAATTAGAAAATTACATTTTCTACTTTAGTAATAGTTACTTCTAAGAATTAGACATCTATTTCATACCAGTTTTTGGAAAACAAATTACCAATATTCTCTCCATCAAGATGTAGTATTTTATCCTCAACTGTGGATTTTTAAACCTTTCAAAATGCTTTTGCCCTTATTATATCATTCTCTTTATAATTATGATCTATTTTGAGATATTTTGTCCCCTTGAACTTCTAGTTCTCAAAGTTCAGTGTTAACTATGATCATCTCATCTTTAATTCATGAATCAATTAAATAGTTGGGAAATCATGATGTCAGCTTTAAAAAATTAAGTATTTTAATTTAAAATTTAACTTAAGTATCTCCTAGCACTTTATTTTTGGTGGCAGCTAAGTTTATGTTGTGTTTCATCTGTCTGCTCTCCCCCTCTTTGAGTCTTGAAAGATTATTTATTTTGGGGGGATTAATTTGTTCACAGAAGAGAATGCAGAGCTCTTACACATGATAATCAGGGAAGTTGTCTGTCACTCTTCAAGTCACAAGTGTGGAAGCAAGAAAGGCTCCTGTTCTCTGCTAAGGTTCCTGCTTGGGGACAGTGAGAACTTGCCCCTGTCCACCTCCCAACTTTGGTCCCTCAGAGGCCAAGGAGATCTGATACACTCTCCAGGTCTGCGGTTAGCACAGTGGCCCTCCGTTTTCTAAGCCACACTCTTCATAGCATTTGTTCTGTTCAGGGCCCTCACCCAGGCTTTTTGTAGCCATTTTCCAGACCCTTGACCAGAAAAGGGAAAGTTCTTTAGTCACTCCCTCTATTCTCCAAGAAACTGAAGCTTTCCTTGAACGCTGGCATCTCTAGTGTTCTGAAACTATAAGATGCACTTTTAAGTTAGGCTAACATTTGAGGAACCATCTACAGTGTAAATTATTACTGCACCCTTGCTATATCCACTGTCTGCATTCTAAGCCAGTGTAGAATAGTTTATAAAACAGCCAGTTCATTCTCATCAGTTCTAGTAATAAACCTGGCTGCACATTAGAATCCTCTGGAAACTTCTTAACGTGCTGACTTATGAGATGCAACTTGAACCAGATAATCAAAATCCCCAGGAAGCAATACAAGACTGTAGCATTTGCTGTTGCCTTACACAGGCCACACTAAGCTCCCAAATCAAAATACAAAGTTTCTTGAGCTATGACAATATCCCAGCATACTTTAAAATCTCATGTAACACCTTAGCTAGCCTTTCACAATGCTGGAAACAAAACCTGGACCCTGGTGGCTCCTAGGTACAGGAAGAGTGATAAATCCTTAAGAAATCAATGGATAGCATGAGGAATAGACATAAAGATGGATGCATCATAATACATGAAAAACCGCTCCATACGGACATGCAGCAGATGGACGATGGCCAGAGGGAAGGAGTGAGTCACCCGGCGCAATGTCAGAAATGGTTTCCAGATCCACGCAGGCCGGGGCTGGGAGGAGGAGGGGAGCTTTCGAGAGGGACGGGGCTCCTCTTATGCATTTACAAATGTGTCACTAGCAGGGTTCTAATGTTAAGTAAGAGCCCTTGTGGCCAAACACTATAATTTTTACTTGTTAGATGAGTTTCAACTAATACTCAAATTATTAAAATAATAAAAGAAAAAACCTGATTTTCCCTACACTTTATGTTGAACAAACAAATCTTACAGGGTAATTACAACCACTGTTTAAAATATAATTAAACTCTTTTCAACTTTCAATGTCTCAGATCTAAAATCAATTGCTTGATCGTACAGTCTTAAATTTAAGATATTTAAAATAATCTTATATCATAAATTCTTTTGAGTAATACATATACCTTAAATATCAAAACATCAAATAATAAATTGTCCCTATGCTCAAAATAAAACAGCATTCCCAAAGATTTATGTATTTTTATTTTTTCTGATTATAACCACCTAGGAATAAGAAATCACCTTTCACGGGAGGGGTTTTCTATTGCAAGCAAACACACATATCTTCTACTGATGATTATTGAAACACAGGACTGGGAACCGAATAAACTGAAAGTAACTTTACTGGCATCACAGATCCACATATTGAGCCCTCTTCATAGGGAAAACACTGGGCTATTTCAAGATCTTTACAAACAAACCTTTCATTCCTTCTCCTTGGATACAGCTCACCTTCTTCAACTAATCTTTTGTGGTGCCAGAGCAGTGTTGTATTCTTTTGAAGTGCTTTCTGTCCAGCAAATCTACACCTTTATCTGATTGATTCTGCACAAACCTAATGGGTTCCCCAGCTCTGGGTTTGCAATACTAAGTCATGCTCTTGACAAAAGTGACAAATGAGACCTCTGTTCATGCAAGCTTAGTGAGACTGGGGTGCACTGAGGGAAAGTATATGCTGTCCTTTAAAACTGACTCAGCCTTCCCAGGAAAGCTCCAAAGCAGGTGACTTGGAATACATCACATGACAGAGTCACCAGTCTTACTCATCTATTCAAAATGGCAAGCGAGTGCCCCTACTACTTCAATAAGCTCAAATACATGGAAAATTATATGACTGTAATAAAATCATTTTGAATGAGGCCACATGTTGAGGTCAGATGCGACTATATTAGGTTCTGAGGAATCTCTTTTTTCTTCCCTCTGTTTCTCGAGGAATCTCTAAGATAGGAGAGATCTAAAAAGCTCTAGCCCTGAATAATTAACTTCCAAATGTGGTATCAGCTGAGTAGCACTGAATGTATAAAATGTTGCCATCCTCAAAATATTCTGAATTCTAGCAAGTTTTTCTAGTATCAGACAGATGTTAGCTTTCCCTGTAGGAAGGTATTTTTGCCAGGTATCTAAGTGAATTCAACATTGTACTTTTCAGACAGCAATTGAGAATTTTCATGGAAAACCGTTATTTAGAAATGTTGTCAGATACTGAATTAATTACCACATTAAATGATGTAAAGGTTCAAATTTTCATCCTCATGCCTCAAATGAACAAGCAGCAGAGAAATAAGGATGTGTATGTATTTACACAACTAATATCTACTCCAGGACTGCTACAATAGAATAGGGAAATGACTAAGTCTTTAAGCTGGACACTTTAGCCTCATAGACAGGAGGATATTAACAAGCTTATGGTGTAAAACTGGATTTTAGCACTAAAATTTAACTGTTGTACTGTTGTTTTCCTTTTTGTTTTGATTTTATTTCTTTTATGGTCACTAAAAACTCTAGCTGGAGTTCTTTGATTAAGTTGGCCTGGTATTTCTTTAGGAAGGCCAATGTAGAGTCACAAGTTTAGTAATGATTGAATCTGTTTTAATGTAAAGTATTCTACTCTCTCTTCCTTTTTTAATTGAAATCGTTATTGGTACATTACATATACACATCATGATTGCACTCAACATTGAGAATTTGTACCAGTATATGACACAACTTAATTCCCATTTTTTCCCATAGCCCTACCCACCCTCCCACCCCTATCCCCTATATACATAAACCTTGTTTCCTTTCTTTTTTGTTATAATCTCATTATTTTCTCCCTTCACCCCATTTTGCTTTGAGTATTTTCTATTTCACAATATATAACATACATTCTAGAACTCATTACATCTTTATTTTCTCATATCAGAGAAAAGATTAGATATTTACACACCTGTGATCTATTTATTTCACTTATGAGGATATCCTCAAGGTATAAGTGTAAATGATTCAAACATCATTTTTTATTGCAGAGTAATACTCCATTCTGTAGAAGAACCACAGCTTTCTGATCCAGTCTCCAGTTGATGGACATTTGGGTTGTTTCCAAGATTTAGCAATCATAAACTGAGCTTCTATAAATATGGGTGCACATATGTCACTGTGATATGATTCTTTTAATTCTTTTGTGTATATACCTAGCAGAATGATGGCTGGGTCAAATGGGACCTCCAGTCCTAGCTTTTTGAGGAATGGTGAAAGCAACTAGGATGATCACTGGAACTTGATCTAGTCTACTTGCTCATTTAGGGAATTCCTTACAGATTGACCCCCATCTCATGAAAAGAACAAAAAGGAGATTCTCTTGAAAAGTAGAGGTTGGTCAATTTGAAAGAGTCAGAAAGTACACAGAGCATCCAATTATCTTGGGAAAGAGATTAAAAAAATATATTTTTAATCTACTCTATTTCCTGCCGTCCTTCACTAGATAATGATGGTGCCAACCTCACCTTGGGCTGCTTACCTGCTTTTCTCACTCACATACTTATCTTTTTAAATAAGATAGCCTCCCTTTACTTCCTCATCTCACACAATCTAAACCAAATGAATTTTCTTTCTTATCTATCAAAAGAAAACCATTTTCATTGAAGAGAGTTTTATGACATAAAGAAATTATTCAAGATATTTTATATGCAGGAAAAATAAAAGTACCTTGATGTGTACACTGCTGAATGAAACATAAGATGTACAGGCCAATTATTTCTCATTTAAAAGCTCTTAACTATAAACACATTAAAATTACTTCATTGACTCTGTTGATTACTACAAAACAGAATTGAGAAGCCATCCCTATCTATGAATATCTGTTGAAGAAATTCTACCTCTGTTACACCATAGTGAGGACTATGACGCTTTTTTTTTTTTTTTTTTTTTGAGATAGGGTCTGGCTTTGTAGTTCAGGATGGTGTCAAACTCACAGCAATCCTTCTGCCTCTGCCTCTGCCTCTGCCTCCTGAATGCTGGAATTACAGGTGGGAGCCACCATGCCCGGCATCATGATACAGAGTACTGAGGACTGAACTCAGGACCTTGCGTTTGTCAGGCAGACACCAGAACCACTGAGCTTAATCCCCAGCCCAGTGCAGCTTTTCATTTGACACAGGGGTTATGTTTGTTCACATAAGTCCCAATAACCCAAGATGAATGAATAAACATCATCACTCACTGAGGCAGCTAGTCTATATAAGTTCATATTGATTTCCTGCTGATTTCTCATTTTTCTAGGGTATAAACATACGCACACATTACTAGAAGGAACATTTCACCATATAAAAGTGCTGAATGTAATCATAATGTATATATAAAAGTTATCAATAAAATCAATTTAAAAAAGAAAAGGAAAGGAAATAAAATTTAGACACTAAAATCTACAAAAAAAGAGTATTGAATCCAAATTTGCTTTGAAAAAGTTTCTAGGGCATAAAATGAGTATTTCAGTGTGCTCCACTGAATAAACATGTTTAACACGAGAGATAATTCATAGCCCAGAGTTGAATTCTACCCATCTAGCTGCCATTGTCTGGGAGACAATCACTATTGGAGGTGGAACTTCTTTTTACATCATTAGTTTAATGGCGCTCTCACCACACAGTGAGTATTCTGGACAAATAGTGTGAAGGCTAAAGATGGACAGTGGAAAACCAACAAAATGAAATTGCTTCACTCCTCCAAGTCTGTCAATAAATTTTCAGAACGAGCTACTTAACATATATAAACAACTGCTAAACATATCAACTAGGACAGATGATCAGTCTCCCATGCTAAATGGGAAGATGTGAGAGTGTTGGTTGTTGTCTATGTGAGAGTGAGGCGCAGAGTCAAGCACAGACCCTGAGGAATGGTTCTAGAACTTCTGATTTATTCAGGCTTAAGCGTCCCATAATATAGCAAAAGGTCACAGGGCAGGGTGTAGGCTAGGAGGAAGGGAGGGTCTATAGGTTTGACCTAGGGTTTTGCCCAATAAGAGAGAACTTTGTGAGTGGGTGGTCCATATGGCATTAGCTATGGGGGGAGGTGAGGCCATGGGTGAGAGACAACAGGGGTGGGGCTATCAAGATAGCCCCTGACAAGGTCAAGGGGCATGGGAGCATGCATGGGAGCAAGTGTGCTCAAGCCCCTAAGGGTCTCCGAGTCTTCAGGGAGACAGAATCTCAACCTTTAGGCTCAGGAGACAGGCACACGGTTCATTTGCCCTAGCAAGACTTGAAGCTCTCCCTTATGAGAGCTGTTTTGTGACATGGATACAAATTAGATCATCTCCACGAGTCTCTATGACTCTCTTCTAGGCTCAGGAAACTTCTCCCAATTACAGTGTCCCTGGAGAAGCAGAAGGTAGAGTAAGAGAGGAGCCTGGGTCTCTTGTTTTCTGCCATATACCCAATGTTCTGCACATGGTATCAAGTTGACTCACATGGAATTTCAAGTGTGAATTTTGTCAATTTTATACTTTTTGCAATAAGCAATTGAAATGCTTCTGTGGATTGGAAACATTGAGGACAGTGGTGTTATGGAACTTGGCAAAGAAGCATGGAGCAGAATATTTTCTTGCAAGTAGAAAATTTTTCCTATTTTGAAAGGTTAATTATTTCTATTTCAATGCCTGCTCTGATCTTGTCTATTGTCTTTTTGAGCACTGAATATTCAGGGTCAAGAAAGGAAAATAAATGGTTCCTGGATTCCTTTCTTTATTCGAACTAACTTCATTCTATGGAAATCTGTTAGGAGCGTAATGGGATTAACTCTGGATAAACCTATCTTTTGCTGTCCTCCACCTGACTTTGCCACAGAGCTCTAAGATTTTACAAGATAAATATTAGAATGTCAAAAATGATGAGAAATTTGAAAGCACAAGCTATATCTGCTGATATGGTTGATGTTCAGCTGAGGAAACATTTTGAACAAATAACCAAACAAATAATGTGGATGATTTTTATTTTTGAGAAAATGGGCAGTGAACAGAAGTCAGGAATAATTTACCATTGTGACGTCAGAAGAAAGTGCTGCGTCCTTGCTCCCTTCTATTTCTCATTTCTTCTTTTTTTCCATCCTTTCTCCTCTTTCATCCTTTCTGTTTTCTTCTCCTTCTTCTTTTCAGAGCAGGCCACAATATAGAATAGTTTTTAGTTCTGAAAAAATAACATCAACTATTTGAAAAATGTCTGGTGGTTTCTGCTTTTAAGGGTCTTAAAATCAGAGGGTTTAAAAGAATAAAGATCATCAATAGACAGAATAGTTTTCAAGAGAATATTGTGACTAAATATGACTGATACTGGGAATGAGAAGTGTTGGCTCCACAGATGAGACCAGAGTACAGAATTCTCTCCATCCAGAACATGCTACTTAAGACCATGAAACTTTCTTGGCCCTTACCGACTTCTGGTACTTGTTGAAGACCCTGGAAGTTACATTCTCTTCAATCTTCTTTATGATTTGTCATGTGTCCATAGCCCTGTGTTCATATAATTTGTTTTGGTTCCCTCCCTCCTTCCTTTAAATGTTTTTTCAGAGACTTAAATTAAAACAGAAGGGTAGAAGTTACTGAAAACTGGATTTGCTTAATTAAGAAAGTACTTCTCTAGCCATTATTTATTATCTAATAGAAAATGGAGTCTCATTCCAAAAAGAGAATATTCTAGAATGTCTTAAAGTTTTTAAACATGATTCTAGATATGTTGGCTCAGTACTGATTCCATACAGCAGGATGGTGGAGGGCAAAATAGGCATAAGAAAACAGATGAGCATGGACTGATGTGGTCAGTGAAAGCTGAGAGGAGGATGCAGTTCAGACATGTGAGGGAGATGGGGTGGCATGTGAGGAAAATCTTCCTGGTAATATAGAATTGTCAAAGCCTAAATGCAACTGGCGCATGGGTGTTATCTGAGCACTCTTAGATGCTGAGGCAGGAGCATCCCAAATTCAAATCCAGTTTGAGCAACTTGGGGAACTAGCAAAATGCCATCTCAAAATATAAAAATAAAGAAAAAGTGCTAGGGATGTAGCTCAGTGCGAAGACCATAGGTTCACTTCCCAGTACCAATTACAACTCTTGGTTGCTTTCTCAGCATGATATAATTTTTCCATTTCCTTGAGCCTGGGTCAATTCCTTTGACGAAGAGAATGTGGCAGAGGGGACTATAGTAGTTCTGCATCTAAGTTTTAAGATCTAGAGATTTCAGGCCAGGAATTTCAGGCCAGGGTTCCAGTGCCTGCCTTGTAAGTGCAAGGGCCCGGATTCAATCCCCAGTAACCACATACAACAATGCCAGGTGTGGAGACTCACTCCCACCAGCAATCAGAACCACATACCACACTGCCAGGAGTGGTGGCTCACACCTATAATCCTGGCACTTGGGGGAGAGAGGCAGGAGGATTTTTATGAGTTCAAGGCTGAGCTCAGGGCCAGCCTGAACTACAAAAGTGAGACCCTGTCTCAAAAAAATAATAAATAAAATAAAATAACTGAAGGTTTCTGCTTCTGAATTTAACTACTGGGTAAGAAATTTGTCTGGACTCTGAAAGTCTTGACTGAGAGTATATTGCAGAATCTCAGGAAATTAGAGGCCAAGCGAGCAGCTGACTCCACACTTGTGCCAAGAACACCAGTAGAGGAACAGCACACCTCAGCACAGAGAACTCATACAAGCATGAGAAATAGCAAAGCTACATGACTTTATGCTACTCAGTTTTGTGGTGTTTTTCAACTTTAAAAAGGAACTGTGAAGGCATGAGGACCATGGATACAAGTGCTGAGAAGGAAAGGCCAAGGAGAAGTCAAGCCCAAAAAGAAAAGGAGCAAACCACACAAAAATCGAAATGTAATATTAATGGGTCATTAATCCTACAAAGAAGAAACCTGAAAAGTGGTAAATTTCATAGCATTTTGCAAATTCAACACAAAAGTGAATTTCAAATTTAAATGAGAACATCCTAAAGATAACTATCAGTAATTCAGTATAAATGTCATGACAGACATCTCCAAATTTTACCATAAACCTTGTAAATGTTCAAGTTAAAAAATTAGTTTTGTGAAAATAGCCCAGAAGTGGCAAAGAATGGGCTCTCTCTTCTCTGTACTTGAGACCAATGCCGTGGCTGTAACTTCCTAACTCCAGCAAGAATGAAGCTAGATTTCCCAGCAATCTTTAGTTACCTAAGGGCAACACAGACAGAAAGCATGCTGAGTATTGATGGTGAATGAAGGCAGGATTAGTTCCTCCTGTGGTAATGCTACATGATTCCTAACAAAAATAGAACAGCAGGGAGTATTTTACTTATATCACACCTATTGGTGAAACTATTTAGGGCCTGAAGACATTTTATTTCACTGCCCAGTATCTTAGCTACTAGCTATGAGTGGCTATTCAAATTTAAATTAATTAAAAGTAAATAAAATTAAGCCTGTATTGTCATGACCTCAATAGCTGCACTTCAATTGCTTGATAGCCCCATGGGGCTACTGGTTGTCTTAGAGGACAGCACAGACATAGGGCACTTTCACTATCGCAGAGTCTTTGACTAGGCCAGGAGGAAGTAGTTAGACTCTTAATGTTACCTCAGAAACGATATTCTTATCTTTATAGATTTCCTAGTCTGTGGTTATCAATTACAACAGAAAACACATTGTGACAGTATTATTGGTTCAGAAGTTGTTCCATTGACTGGTACATAAAAGTGTCCACTTACTGCCAGCAAAAGACATCCATGCATATGGATCTCAAATTGTGTACCCCACAATTGGGGCTGCCCAAGGACTCATGGGGCATTTTCAGCTCTCTAGGGTAACACCGCAGTGGTAATGATCTGATTGGATACTGCACAAACAACAAATTTAAATTATTTCTGAGACTCAGCCTATCCCACCACACTTTTTTCAGTGTCATTTTAGCAATGTTGTATATGAGTTACTGTGAGTTTTTAAATGGCAAATACCATATGAACATTGGTACAGACTGTAAATTGGCACCTCACTGATGACTGAGATTCCAAGGCTCAGCAGATACACGTGCCCAATTAACAACTACATACCAGTGCTTCTTAAAATAACCACTAAGTTTTATGGCATAAATACTTAGTAAGTGCAGACCTAACTACTTCATAAACAAAAGTGTTAAATACTTCTTTTGTCTGAGTGGTCTGCCTTGTAAAAATTACTGAGACAATAAAGACCAAGGCAGTTTGATAACCTCTAAGTTACAGAATGAGAACAAAATGGTCACAGCCTTGCTTATTCAATGAGGTCAGGGACCACCCAGGAGAAGGGGATGGCAAACAAAAGTGCTTAAAGTCATGTCATTAACTTCCTTGCACATCAGATATATGTCCACTAGATAAACAATAATCTTTCCAGAATCATTTAGCAGACTAGGTCACTAGAAATCTTTACCTAGCAAAGACATCCAAACCTTCAGCAAGTCCTTAAATACTTGGGACCACTACTTATTCCCTCTCAGTAATCCTCATGTCAAATTCAAGATTATTTGAGTTGAATCATGAGGATCGATATCAAAGATCTTAAAGGTGTGGATGACAAATACTGTGCAATGTTCCAAAGAACATACCATCACCAAAGGTGAAATCACAGTGGATACCACCAAAATGGAGACAACTATAAGAAAGTACATTGGTATCTCATTCAGGAACTTAATTTGTCCCACAGTTTTGGAAAAGAGGGCCATGTCTGTGTTTGCACAAGAAAGATGTCAGTGGTCATGTTTGTCACCTGATGTCAATTTTGCACACAAAAGGAAAAGTTTGCTAAGTATTTTTGTTTGCAAACCAAATTGTTTGAAATTTGGAAATTTTTAAAACATATTCCCTTAGAAGAAACAGAGAAATTTCTAAACATATATGAATTACAAAAGTTGAACCAAGAAGACAAAATCCCTAAATCAACTATTGTGTCTGATGGGTCTGGGTTTTAGGGGTCCCCAGAGTCACCCTTGCCTAACCCATCTCTCTCTCTTCAATATAGAAAGAGGAAGAAGAGCCAGAAGACAAAGTCACAAAAATTCAAAGTAACAGAATTGCAGATATTGCAAGAGGAAGCAGTACAAAGCCGCTCCAAAGGAATAGGGCCTAGAGCCGGGTCACTGTCCTACCCATCTCTACCTCCTTGAGGGTTGACAATTGATTGGATGGATCTTGGGCTTGTTGCTAAGGGCTTGGGCATTATGACCTAAATTTGGGTTGGCATAGCAATCTGCATTAGGATGGACACTGTTGCCTGGCCAGAGAAAGTTGCCTATACTGGAAATATCTTCTATAATATTCAACCTTGGGCTATACTATTAGACAATAAACCAAAGCATGGTAGAAACAAAACAAATCGGGCTTTTTTCTCATTCTTGTTTATAGAATCTATTTCCTTAAGTAAATAAGGAGAATTAATTATTCATTCATTAATTAAACTTTTGTATATCAGTCATTAGATGTTCTAGGTAGTATACCTATAATAATGAGAAAGATTATCATCTGCAAAGGACATATCTATAACAGCATTAATATTGTACGTGTTCACTATTAAGTATTCTTTGCTCTTTGTTTTCTAAGTATTACTAAATATTACCAAATGTATTCAAATATTTTGACAAGTCTTTTGACTGGAAGAAATTCATTTGATTATATTTGGTTCCCAAGATGTTCTTAGCTACAAGACAATATCAGATCATCCCTAGTCAACCTCACTGTATTCACTAACTGCTACAAAGAACCAAATAATTCATCAGTATTTTTCCCAAGACTAAACTTGCTGGAAGTAATCAGTAACTACATTTATTAAAGTTGTCCCTTCAGAACCTGGGCTTTAAGGCTAAAAGATGAAAGAAAAAGAAAAAAGCATTCACCATTTCATGCTCTGGAATGCATTCCTAGCTACATTTTGGCTGAGCTACTCTGGAAGTAAATACAAGACAAGAGTGGGAAAAAAATAAGACACTTCACATATTACATAGAGGCAGGTTCATAGGAAAACTGACCCGATGAAACCCTGTCAAAGAAAACCACTTTTGCATAGTGTTCTAATTTGAAATAATTGTCTTGATGAGTACAGACCATTTTTCATAAAGTAACTCCATGTCAATGAAAAAAAATTAATAAACCAGCTTGTCAGCTTCAAAACATGATACTGATTGAAAAACTGCTTGTTGCTTATAGCCACAGAGATGTTGCTTTTCTCTACCCTCTAAAAAAGGGCTTGGATCTCAAAGACCAATAGCAGGTAATGAAACAGAGTTGAAATAAAGCTCTACCAAATAAGAAAGCCCAGGACCTAATAGGTTCACCACAGAACTCCACCAGAATTTCACAGAAAAGCTAACTCCTCAAACACCAGTATTCCTCAAACTTTTCCATGAAGTTGAAGGAAAGCAGTGCTACCAAAATCATTCCTGAAAGTTAGCAGTATTCTGAAACAAAAACCAGACAAGGACTTAACATATAAAACTATAGGCTGATCTCCTTAATGAACGTAGATGCAAAAATCCTTAACAAGATGCTGGCATATACAATGCAGCACATCATTTAAAAATTAGCTTCATTTCAGAAATGCTAGGATGATTCAACATATTTAAATCAATAAACAATTCAGGCCAAGAATTTAGCTCAGTGGTTCCCGCATCTGCCTTGCAAGTGCAAGGGCCCAGGTTTGATGCCTGGTAACCAGGTACAACAATGCTGGAAGTGGAGACTCACACCCACCAGCAATCAGTACCACATACCACAGTGCCAGGCATGGTGGCGCATGCCTGTAATCCCAGCACTCAGGAGGCAAAGTCAGGAGGATTGCTGAGTTTGAGCCTGAGTTCAGGACCAACCTGAACTACAAAATAAGACCTTATCTCAAAAAAATTAAAATAAAATAAAAGTAAATTTAAATAAATAAATAAATAAAAATAATGCATCACCTAAACAGAAACAAGGTCAGAAATCTCATAATCATCTCAATGGATTCAGAAAAATCCTTTGACAAAATCCAACATCTATTCATGATTTTTTAAAAACCTCAAAGACAGGTTAAAAATGATCTTATTTCAAATTAATAAAATTTATAAATGGCAAACCTACTGTCAGTATCATATTAAATAGGGAAAATTGAAACCATTTTCTCTAAAATTAAGAATAAGATATGTCTAATCTTCCTACTCTAGTTAAAAAATAATACTTAAAACTTTAGTCAGACCAATTAGGAAAGAGAGATAAGAAGAATACTGAGAAGAAAGTAAAAAGTGAAATTAACTTTATTTATAAATCACTTAATCTTTTACATGGAGAATCCAAAGTGGTAAGTCAGAATATTTTCAGAACTAATACATAAATTCAACAAAATAACAAGATACAAAAATCAATGCTGTGCCAACAATGAGCCCACCAAGAAAGAAATCAATTAAAAATATGCCATTCTCAGTAGCCTCCAAAGTAATAATTGCCTAGAAATTAATAACAGCAAAAGAAGTAAAAGACTCCTACAATAAAAACTATAGTACTCTGAAAAAAAGATTGAAGAAAACATTAAGAAGTGAAGACATCCCATTTTCCTGAATAGGCAAAACTAACCTTGTCAAAATGGTCATACTTCCAAAACTAATATTTCTTAGGAACTAATACATAAATTCAACTGGTACTTCAGCTTACAAACTTAATTTGTTTTATGTTTTAGATAGATGTACTTGTTTTTCTGTGGGGAAGGTGGCTGTGATCAAGTTTCTCACCTGATGTGAAATTTACAAACAGGAGCAAAATTTTGCCAAATGCTTTGTTGGCAAATCAGATTATTTGCCAACAGAAATGTTTGTGAGCAAGTAACCACAAAATGTAACTTTTATTCTCTTCCACTTAAAATGTTAACAGCACTCTTCACAGAAATAGAGAAAACAATCCCAAAATGTATATGGAACAAGAAGATACATAGAGTACCTAAGGCAATCCTGAACAAGACAAAAGCAGGAGGCTCCTACCCTGTGTTTCAGTTTGTAGTGCAGCAATAAGGTAATCAAAACAGCATAGCCCTGGGCACAGAAACAGACATGTTGTTTAATGGAACAGAAGGGAGGATGAGCAAACAACCCCAGGCACCTTCAGTAATCTGCCCTGCAACAACGAAGGCTAAGTATTCACTGGAGAAAAGATCATTTTAGACAAACAGTCCTGGGGAAAGTGCTTAGCCATAGATGAAAGAATAAATCTAGAACTATATCTTTCAACTTCTAAGATCAAGTCAAAGATCAAGACACAAAAACAGAAACAGCGAATCTGTTAGAAGACAAAATGGATAAAACTGCTGAAGGTTTGGCATCTGTAAGGACTTTCTAAACAAAACTCCGGCTGAACATACA
Source organism: Petromus typicus (assembly GCA_004026965.1). NCBI lineage: Eukaryota > Metazoa > Chordata > Mammalia > Rodentia > Petromuridae > Petromus > Petromus typicus. The sequence goes on along the minus strand of PVIR01018509.1, from coordinate 15,714 downwards.
TGGCACTAAAAATCAATAGATGTGATTGTGTCAAACTAAACACTTCTGCATAGCAAAGAAAATTAACAGCAGAGTGAGGAAAGAACTTACAGAATAGAAAAAAATATTTCAACTTACTCCTTGTACAGAGTATTATTATGTAGAATACATAAAGAACTAAAAAAAATCTATAAAACTAAAAAATCCAATCAAAATAATGGAGAAATGAGCAGACACTTCTCAAAAGAAGAAATACAAATGGACAATTGCCAGGAGTGGTGGCACATGCTTGTAATCCCAGCACTTAAGAGGCTGAAGCAAGAAGATCACTTTGAGTTCAAGGCCAGATTGGGCTACATCGTAAGTCAAAGCCCAACCTGAACCACATAGTGAGACTTTATCTAAAAGACAAAAATGACCACTAAGCACCTGAAAAATTTTTGACCATCTTTAGCCATTAGAGAAGTGCAAATCAAAACAATACTCAGATGTCTTCTTACTACAGAAAGAGTGGCTATTATAAAAAACAAAAACAAATTGTGATGAGGTTGTGGTGGGGTACGCTTCTGCATTGTTGGCAAGAATATAAATTAGTACAATCACTATGGAAATTGCATGGAGATTCCTCAAAAAGAATTGGAAATAAACATTCCATTTGACTATCTTTTCTGGATATCTTCCTGAAACAGCTAAAGACATTATATTATAGTGATACATACACCCTCATGTTTACTGCATTGCAGCTTACAATATCTAAATCTTGAAATGGCCTATATGACCATAAACACAGATGTGTAAATTTCATATATTTTCTCTGATATGAGAAAATGAAGATGTAAATGAGCTCTGGTATATAGAGCTGATATTGTGAAATAGAAAGTATTTAAAAGGAAAGAGGTTGTAGGGTAAATAATGAGGGGGAAAAGAATGTGATAGTAATTAAAAAAGGAAACAAAGCTTATGTATATAGGGGTTTCAGGTGGGTGGGGGAAGGAGGAAAGATGTGTCAAGTCATGACGACATGTCAAGTCATGTCATATTCTGGTACAAACTCTCAATGATGAATGTGATGATGATGTATATTCATAATGTACCAATAAAGATTTGAATTAAAAAAATAGATTTAGAAAATGTGGGATGGTATAAAATGGAACACTACTGAGCCACAGAGAAGAATCAGTTTCAGTCATTTGTAGGAAAATGGAGGCACCTCGAAACCATATTGCTAAATGAAATAAATCAGACACAGGTTAAGTTTCACACGGTCTCTCAGATGCGAGAAGCCCAAAGTATAAGTCATTTAAAGGTCCAAATACAAGCTACATGATAGGAAACAGGGAGTGGAGACTGTATAATGGGGAAGGGTGCCTGGAAATGAGTAGGTGGGAGGGTAGGGAAGGGAAGGAAGGGAAAGTAAAAAGGATCAAGATGTGATATGTATATTCACCAATTAATCAGTAATGTATTTTGTATTGCAAAATATACCAATAAAGAGAATATATATTTACACACTATGTCTGATAGGCAAAGGCGTATAAGTAATAGAACAAAAACATGCAGCTATTGAAATTCTGTTTGTGAGTTCTACTTTTCATATAGACTTATCAAATATTTTCAGATTATACACCCAAATGATTCAGTTCCATAAGCAAAAGGAAAGGCATCCTTAAGTGAAATTCATTCTTCCCTTCTAAAAAGTTCCTCTAAGGTCTTACCCAGTGTCTCATTCTGTTTCACTGATCTGTTCACAAATACTGTGATACTGAACACATTTTACCCTGGCCCTGACTCTTTGTGGCTACAGGAGAATTAAAGAACTGACACAATTATCAGGCACATAGCCAAGGTGAGAGAGATGTCTGGATGAGTCACTAAAACACAAGCTGTACTCAGTTTGCATCACATCTCCTTTAGGTGAGACTCTTACTCCTCTTGGCAGGCCTTCCATGTCCACCTGAGGTTTTCTCAATGCATCCAAAACATATCCAATGCCCCAGATCAAGTCAAAGTGTATTTGTTCTAAAGTTAAGCTCATTAGCAGGAACCAGGGTGCTTAAAGGTTTAGGGCTGTTCTGCACATCACCTCACACAGAGCTCCCCTATACTCTGAAGTGCAAGTGGCCTTCTCTGATGCTGTCAGGGTCTCTGACCTTTGCTTCAGAGCCCATACCCAGGAAATCCCAGCAACTCTCAGTTCTCTCCTACACATCCATCCAGTTCTGCCTTAGCTAATGCTGTCCTCACTTCCTTCAGGTATTTCCTTGAGTCCCACCTTCTCAGTGAAATTTCCTCTGTTTATACCACCAACATCAGTCCATTTAAGAAGCTGTAACAAAATACCTTAAAGTAGGTAGATGATAAATGGTAGAAATGTATTGCTCACCAGTTCTGAATGCTGAGTTCAAAATCAAGCTGGCAGGAGACCCAGTGTCTGCTTCATAGACTTTAATTTCTAGTTACATCTTCATTTGGCAGAAGGGAAGAACAAACTCCTTGGGGATTTTGTATAAGGCTGCTAATCCTACTCACTAGGGCAGCACCCTTGTGAGCAAATCAACTACCAGCATGCCACTTCCTCATCCCCCCAGTTCGGAGGCTGTGTTTCTACCTACAAGGTGTGGGGTAAACACACACATTCAGAGCACAGCAATAGCTAACGCTGTGACTGTGCTTCCCTTCCCCACCTAAAGCTTTCTTCATCCTTCCCTTTTGACATTCTCCCTTAGCAGTCTTGACTCATCAGTCTCACTGTCTGGTTTTCCCCAACCTTCAGGAAGATAAGGATGTATGAGTGTTTGGCTTAGCACCCAAACCTGTACCTGACACTCAACAAGTTCTCAATATATTCAATGATGAGTGTGATCATGATGTATATCATGATATATATAAAATGTACCAATAAAGAATTCAATTTTTCTTTAAAATGTACTTAATATATATCTTTTAAAAAAATCGCTATTCTTAATAAACATTCACTGAGTGCTCACTGGGTGCCAGATACAAGGTGTAACACTAGAAGGGGTTCTGCCTTCAGGGTAATAGTCTCCTGAACTCTCAAATTAGAAACCTGGTAAGGTGTGTGTGTGTTCTTTACATAGATATGCTCTTTAAGGAAAAACAGTACAGTGTTGCACATCAGTTTCTCCAAAGATGGTCATGACCCAAATATAGGCACCATGAGAAACTTCCATTCCCTCAATGGCTGTATTGCTCCCCAACTGCTTGCAGTTCCCCTGTACAGGAAAGCTCCCTCACCAGAGATTCCAATATTCTTTGCTCACTAAGACCTACCTCAAGATCCTGAAAGCCATTTCCTCTGGCCTGCCACCCCAGGCTGTGCAGCAAATGCAAATCACTTTAACTATAACCCATCTAAACCCAGAACTCCAGAACCTAACCTTCTGAAATTCCCCTTGGCCTGCACGCCATATAAATACTTCACCCATGCTCTCTATAAATTTCATATTTATCATACAACTGTGTGTGTATCTTCTCCAGCTCTTCACACCTTGTCTGTCAAGTGTGACTTCCCAAACTCATTAGAGAAGGAAAGCATCAAAAGGACACTTTATTAGCTAAATGAATATTGTTTACTGCTGCTAATTATGAAGGCAAAGCAATACAAACAGCAACTGAACTCTGCAGACAGTTTTTTCATGCCCAAAAGTGGAAGGAAACTGTACAAACTCAATTACCTGAAATTGAGGCTAATAGTTCTATACTTTAAAGCATCCAGATGTGTCATCCAAACACACATCAGCCCATCACTTAGCATCCCACTCCCTGTCCTACTCGCAGAGAATGTGAATCTGAAAACAACCAGTAAAAAATTAATGGCTGACTTCTTACTTTGGCTTGGGGCCTTTTCTTTCTTCCTCCTCTGGCCTTCATTTCTGTGTCTTCTTCCTCTTGCTCTGTCCTGCAGTGAAGCTCGCTATGCCTGCAAGCGATGTCACGTCACCCCAGAGATGGTGACCAAGGCCAGGACTCCACACACTTCTCCATTCCTTGCAGCTGGACACCCGCAAGCCCCAGATTCCTATGCGTGGCTGCCTCCTTGCGTGCTGCTATGGCCTGCACGTTCCCACCAAAACTCATATTGAAGCATGACCCTCTTTGTGGAAGCATTAAGAATTGAAACCAGATGAACTTTTAAGGGGAGGCTAACTCTTTTTGTTCTTTTTTTTTTTAAGTGTTCTTTTTTTTTAATTGATCTTATTGGGACATTTATATACACATTGTGATCACAATCGACATTGAGAATTTGTACTAGTATAAGGGGTAACTTAATTCTCAATTTTTCCCATTCTTCTGCCCCTCCAATCCCCCAGCCCTATGTACCTAAGCTATGTTTCCTTTTTTTCAATCATCAATTTTTTTCTTTCCCTTCTTTACTTAGCCCACCGACCCCCTTCTCCCTTCGAATATATTCTTACTATTTCACAATATCTCTCATGATTCGGTGGATTCTGGGTTAACAGAAGAATGGGTCAATGGATTATCACAAGAGTGAGTCCTCCACTTGGCCCTGCTCTGCTGTTATGTTGTCACTCTGCACGGATGTGGGTTCTGAGGATCCCCATCCACAAGAAGGATCTCACTGAAGGCAACCCCGGTACCATGGGCATTCGAGGCTCTGGATCTGCAGGAAGTATGTTTATTTCCTTTGAAGAGTACCCACTTTCAGGACTTTATTTTAGAAACAAAATAGAACAAACCAAACGTGGAGGGAAAAAAAATTTATTTCTCGAAATGCAGATGTGACATTGAGGATTTCAAATGCATAAAAATAATATCTTCCAAGTTCTTGATAAAAGATTGTACAAGCGACTTCACTCATACACATCCAAGTAGCACCCTGCGCACTCCATCGTGCTGCTCATGTATTTTTACTGGGCTGCTCTAATTTGTATTCACACACACAAAAGTATTATATTCCTTTGCTTTTTAAAGTTTAGACATCATTGACCAGATTCTAAGATTCTTTGTGGGATGGAACACAGCATCTCTCCAAACTTCTCTGGTCTTTCTGAATCCAGGTGACAGCCATTGGTTATTTTCTTCTCCTCTTCCTCCTAGGTACCTTTCCTGGTCTACTCCTGTCCCAGAGGTGACCCTGTGAGGATGGACAAGGAGACATCCTAATTCTCTGGACAGAGAACATGGAAAGATGGACCTCGTGGTTCACAAAGTTCAGGTAAAATTCTCCTCATTTCCTTTTGCCTTCTGTCTTTTCTCTCTCCATGTTGCCCTGCACAGTAGGACTACAAACAAAATCTCTCAAAGAACCTGACTTTCTGCCTGTAGGAACTGGAGAAAGAGCTCAAGGAGAGACCTGAAGTACAGAGAAACCCCAGGTAGGAGAGGACTGCAGAAGATCCCTGGTTCCTGAGCATGAACCAAAAGATGTCACAGGCTTTGCCAAGCTGCTTACACTGACCAAACCCACAGATGCACAGTGAAAGGTTTCAAAATCAAATAATCATTTCAGCCTCCAGATCAATCTCAAAGGGAGAATGAATATGCTGAGAGCCAGCATTACTGAAAACACCCTGCAAACCCACCTAAAGTTTGAACCAAAACCCTCAGCAGGAGATACAGAATCTGTAGTACAAGCTGAAGCAGATGGACTATCTGCCAAAACAGACAATTACCTCATGGCCTTTCAAGTCCCTGTACTCTCTTAGTATGGCATCCAAATGCCCCAAAAGCAATTTAAAATTATTCTGTATCCAAAAGAACCAGGAAAATCTGAAGAATTCCCAACAGATTCCCAGATCTCCTAATTCCCAAATTAGCAGATGAAGACAGTTAGTGACTATAACCATCTCTATAAGATAAGAGAACAATATTTAAGTGAATAAAAAATTGAAGATCTTACATAGAAGGCTGATCAGTTGTCTCACTGCCTCGAAAGGGGAAGAGTCTGGGCTAAAGAAAAAGGCAATAGAGACTTGTGTACTTTCACAGTACATGTTGGGTGGGGAGGTCAGTGCATCAGCGTGGGCAATGACCAAGACTCCTCAGACAGTCAGCATTTACTGAGTACACACAATAATCGAAGGGAATATCAGATAACATAATGGGCCATCATGATCTTCTTTTTTTAATTGAATTATTCATTGGTACATTTTATATACACATGATGATCACACTCAACACTGGGAATTTGTACCAGTATAGGATGTGAGTTTATTCTCATTTTTACCCATTCTCCTACCCATCCTGCAAACTCCCACCCGCTATATACATACGCTTGCTTTCTTTTTTTAACATCGTATTTTTTTCTTTCCCTTCATTATATACCCCTACCCTTTTCCCTTTGAATATTTTCTGTTTCACAATATCCATCATATGTTCTAGAACTCATGTCTACATCTTCAGATGCTCATCCCAGAGAAAAGATATGGTATTCACACATCTGTGACCTCTTTATTTTACTTATGATTATGTCCTCAAGGTACGTCCATTTGAGTATAAATGGTCCATGGTAATATTATATCAATGTAAATCTCATTTTTATGAAGGCAGAAAAAAGAGCATTCCAGGACAGTAGGTGAGGTGACGGAGCTGACAAGGAACTCATCCCTCTCAGATGAAAGTTTTCTCCTGCTGTGTTACTACCGAGTCTCAAGAGCCAAGATGTCTTCAGTTGGTGTAATCTTGCCTTTAAAGTGCCATAGCATCACGGACCATTGAGGCCTCAGCTGTGACTGGACATGACTTTTCCACATGCCACAGCTGAGTCAAGGGCAAGGTAACACTGGACCTTAGATGGCTATAATCACACTTTAATTATGAAATGATTTTCCCCTAAATTTATGTAGAAATGCTCCTGACAGTCTTAAGGGGAAAAAAGCTTATGTAGAAATAAATATTTTTAAATTACAAAATAAAATCTTTGAAATAAAAAACCTACTGGATGAGACCCAGTTGCATAAAGGAGATGATAGAGAAATGAATAAATTTGAAGATAGAGCAATAGAAACAAAGTAGAGAGAAAAAGCAACAAAAATAATGGTGTATGAAAGATTTGGGAGGTCACCTCCTAGATATTTTCTCCAGGTAAAATGAAAAGGTACATTCACACAAAATCCTCTGTGCTCACACTTGTACCAGCTCTGTGTGTAATCACCAAAGTCCAGAACCATCCACATCTCTTTCCACTATGGAAAAGCAAAGATCACCCATTCTGTAAACTCCAACTCAGCCACAGGGAGGAACAAGCTGATAGACCAATGTCAAATGCACTCATTAGAATGAAAGAAGACGTAATCAAAACCTGCACCCTAAGCAAGTCCATTCATGAGATTTCTGGAAAACCTAGGATACAGGAAGGCAAGGAGGGTCGTGGTTGCTGGGATTTTACGATGGAAGTTGGGTGGCTGAATAAAAAGCACCCCCAGAACTGTGAGGACAAAAGAAACACTTTACATTTTGACTGCTCTGGTGATTACATTGTACCATGTACTTGTTTAAGCTAATGGAACCAAGCTAATGGAACTTTAGGCCCCAGATGGTGTATTTTACAATGCATTAGGTAAGAAACTAAATAAATGAGCAGCAATTAGCTCTCCTCAGACCATATTTAATCTTCTAGGAGGATGAATGTAGATGAGGTTTTCTCTTCCTCGAGAAATGTGCTTGCCACAGCCTTCACCCATACTGGGGCTGCAGTATCAATCTATAAAATATGAAATTCACTGCAAGAGAAAGTGACTGGTGAGACACCAGAGATCATTGCTGGGGCCCATTTGAGTGAGTCTGAGGAGCAAATGGCATATCTCCTCTGACTCAGTTTCCCTGGTATAAAACAAGAGAAATAATCACAAGGTCACTGTGAATATTAGACTCTTGTAAAAAGCCCAGTGCCCTATGCTGGAATATAGATTAGCTCCCTAAGTCATGGTCCTTCCACTGAGATCTCTCTAACTGCTTCCTGTGGGTGCTGAGAATTGCTCTTCCCTGATGCTAGTGTGAAGTAAGCAGTCTCTGATTACCATTCCATCCCTCAAACACAACCAGGAACAGTAAAGTCAGGCCAGACCATCATAAACTAGAGGTCCCCGAAGAGCCAAAACCAATTCTAATGAAGTGGATGCCCCCAAGTCAGCTGGGCAAATCTAGACCTGATCACATCCAGCTGAACCCAAGACTCTTGAATGTGAAAGTTTCATAGCTTTCCTTAAGTGAAATATACAGTACATTGCACCTGTACAAGTGACATGACACATTTCTTATACAGGAAAGCATCGCCATAACCAGCTAATGTTCGCCCTCACAAGTGTTCTGTGCCTCTCTGCAGCCTGTGCCTCTCTCTACTCCATGCACAGAAAATGGTTGGTCTCTTTTCTTTCCCTATATATCCAAAATAGCCTGCATTTTCCAGACCTTTAGATTAGTGTAATCTTATGTCATTTAAAATGCTTATTGACTCGGTCAGATGGTAAGTGTGTACTTAACTGTGTAATAAACTATGAAATTGTTCTCCAAAGTGAGTACACCATCTTATATTCTTACCAGCAGTTTATGAGTACCAATGCTCCTCATTCTTATCACAATTAGTGTGATCAATTTGTTTTCAGATAAGCCATTTTAGTGGCTATTTAGTAATACCTTTTTGTATGACTGATTTCCATAGCAACTAGGGAAGCAAAGCATCGCATCCTTGATGAAATATTCATTCAAATCTGTTGTCCACTCTTCTACAGATTTTTCCTGTCCTTACTGAGTTGTGAAAGGGTTTTTTTGTATGTGTTTTCAAAATAATACCTTTCCAAGACACATGTTTTGCAATATTTTCTCCCAGTCTCTGTGTTGACTTTTAATTTTCTTAATGGTATCTTTGAAGTGTAAAAGTTTTATTGCTGTTTATGAAATTTGATATGTAGTTATTTCTGTTGTTTGTTCCCTGGTCAAGAAATATTTGCCTAATTCATAGTCCCAACCACTTTCTCCTATGTGTTGTTTGAGGAATTTTATAGTTTTATCTGTTTAATTTAGGACTAATCTATTTTTTAGTCTCTATATTTTCGCATAGCTAAAACCATGTTTGACATTCACCAAGAGGTTTTTCAGTTTAAAAGTCGTTAGATCATTTGTTCATTTTCTTTTGCGACATGTCCATGTCCAACCCTTGTCCATTTTTGTTTGGATTTTAAAGTTTTTTACTTCTTAATATAGTGGATATTGACCTTTGGACAGAAAGTTGTTAATATAATTAATATATTTATATAGTATAAGTTAATTTTTAAAAACATTTTTTATTCATGTTTCTCATTTTTGTCTCTAATAAATAAAAAATTATCTTTCTTTACCAAAAAATATAGCTGGTAGGGGATTTTGAAATTCATGATTTCTATTATTCAGGACTATAATTATAATATTATATTTTATTGAAAGTGTGAAAATAAAGTAAATTTTAGGGACTACTACCACAAAAATGTAAGTAAATAAGTCACCTAATAGATAGCTTCATTTGTTGAGCTACAGTACTACTTCATTCTGAAAAATAAACTTGGACATCACATGTATAAATCTTGAATAGATAGAATAAAAATTAAAATACAATATCAACCCACAAGAAGACTGACCTTCCAGGAGACTCCAACCCAGTATCTGAGTTGACCATGACCAGGGCAAGAACTGGTGCTGATGCAATAGTCTGCTTGTAGGAGCCTGTGGGTGCTAAGTGTGCAGCGCCCTTTTCTGCTCAGAACGTGAATCTGTTTTGATGACACTTTCCCTGTCTTCATCACGCTTCCCAGGGACCGGACCCGGTGGCTCAGGAAGGACAGACCTTGAAGATATCCTTTCATTTAGTAAAAAGGTCCCAAAGCAAGTGCCAAGGAAGTCCAGGGACAGATTTCTTCTCATTCTTAATATGAAGTTCAAAAATAGAAATTCCATTCGACCCACATAGGCCTCTTCTGCTATCTTCCCAAAAGAGCTGAATGTGTTTAACAGGGGAAGGGAACATAACTAGAACTTTTGCATTAAGTTCTAGTGTCCTGTGAGTTCACAGTACACAGTGAAATAACTAATAATTAGGCAGAAATGAGACTTAGAGAAAACTGAGCTTGGGTCTGATCCATGCTACTCTGGGTGGCAAGGACTCTGGACCCCAGCCTACCACACTTTTTATTATCTACATTCCAAAATACCCAGAAAGGCAAGGCCACACCAACAATAGTCCTAGAGAAGTTATGTAGATGAGGATCCCTCAGGGCAAGACAGATGTCAGCAATAGTCCTTGAGAAGGGGGAGATCCGGTGCAGTTCTGCCCTGAAGCATCACAGCATGTGGGACCATTGAGTCCCTGTTGCTACCAGAGATGAAGGCAGAAGTCAAGTCCAAAGTGTGTCTGCAGGCGGGAAGTCCTGGTCAATTTTGACCTTGCAATTCCCAAACACGGTGATTCCCAACAGTTGAAGTCACCACATTTCAGTGATACATACACACCCACCCACACTCAGTGCAAATCAGAAAAGCTGGATTATGGAAGCAGTCAATATGCCATCAGCAGATCAGTGGATAAACAAAATGCCATGTGTATGTATATTAGCATTTATCATCCATAAAGAAGAATAAATTTGAGTCATTTATAGGAAAATGGATGGATCTTCAGGACATAATTAGTAATAAAATATATCAAACACATTGCTAAATGTTACATAGTAACTCTAATATGAGAGACTCAAAGTATAGGTAATTTAAAGAGCTGATTAAAGAGTGATGGTCAGAAACAGGCAGGTAGACTCTGGAAATGAGAAGACGATCTGGGAAAAATGAGAGAAGGGAGGGAGAGGAGGAATAAGAATGACCAAGATGAGATATGTACATGCTCCAGTTCTCCAAGATTACTGGGTGTAATAATTTTTTAAAATATCTTTACGGTGGGATTGGAGTGTAGCATGTGCAAGGCCCTGCATTCCGTCCCCAGCACCAAAATAAAAATAGTCAAAAAATATTTTCTGCTGTTCTGCGCACCCTCCCTCAACCCCTGGCTTCAGGTCCTGGATGGACCATGCCTCCTCCCACCCCAAGTCCCGCCCCACCTTGCTCCTCCCCATCCCCCACCCAGAGCCTTGAGCCTCAGGTCCCTTTTGGACCTCAGCTCTGTGGCCCTGCCCTCTTTGAAAGCCCCAGAAGTCCCCTCAGACTCTCTGCAGCCCCCATTGTGCTCTGTCTTGACCCTAGCTTGTGACCACAGCACGAGGGCTTCACCCCTTCAGGATGAGGTGGCTCTCGCTGGGCCCTGCCCCTCCCTGCACATTTTTAGGGCCACATTCATACTCAAATATTTGCTGAATCAATTTGTTGGATATAGGGTATGTCGAAATTGTGGTCCACAACAATTTATGTTGTTTTCAAGATATTTATTATATTTTCATTGGTATTAAAATTTAAGTTGTTGAATATGTCTTGGCACAAGTAAGGATGTCATAAAATTCTAGGATTTCTTTTTTTTTTTTTTTTAAGGTTTTTCTGAGACAGTCTCACTTTGTGGTTCAGGCTGGCCCTGAGCTCAGCCTCAAACTCATATCACAGCAATCCTCCTGCCTCTGCTTCCTGAGTGCTGGGATTATAGGCATGAGCCACCACGCCTGGCACTGTGGTATGTGGTACTGGTTGCTGCTGGGCATGAGTCTCCACGCCCAGTATGGTATATGGTTACCAGGGATCGAACCTGAGTCCTTGCCCTTGCAAGACAGGCTCCAGAACCACTGAGCTAACTCCCCAGCCCAATTCTCGGATTTCTAACAGCTCCCAAATCCAGTTACCATGAATTTTCAGTGGCTGGACCAAGACAGGTCAGCCGTATGTGACAGCTTCAGAGGCCCCAGGAATGAAGGGGCCCGAGGAAGACTACAAGTGGAAAGTCAGGCAGAGGAAGGAGCAGTGTCAGAGCAAGGTCAGGATTCAGAAAGGCAATGAATTGAACAATGAATTAGCAATTCTGAATAAAGTCACCTTTCAGTATGCACACAGAATTACTAATGCTGTCAGGATTGTCTTTCTGTGTCATTATCAAACCACCATATTCAGAGAACTGAAGAAAAACTTTAAAACATTCAGAACTAAAGAATTACATATGTTTAGACTTTTGCTAATTACTGGACCACTCAGTCGGGGGAGGGGGGGGAAATAATGTCACCTGAGTTTATCTGTAGTAATCTCAACCTTTTAATGTAAACCAAAAAAAATAAAGAAATACTTTCTCTTCAGTTTCCCATAGTATCTGGTGGGGGAAGAAGTGGTTCTTGCCCTTTTATCAATGGACAAGACAATACGTGGTGATCAGTTTAACAGAATTTTTTCCTGGACGAGTGTTGAGCATTGCCAAGCCGAACTGAGGAGGAAGCCAACTCCTACCATGAGAGGCACAAAGCCAAGGTTACCGAGAGTCCAGGGCGGGCTGCAGCCTGAGAGCAGAGCTTCACGGAAGAGGAGCAAGAGCAGCTCAGCCAGCGCACAATCTCCTCTCCTGTACAGTTCTAGTGTATCTTGGGGAGACGACCCCCAGTACAGTCAGGTCACACTGTTCCACCTTCAGGACAACTGCCAGGGGCCAACCACATCATGGGGAAATTGTAAACCAAATGTATGTATGTATGCAAAGTATTTCTTATAGAAATTTCACAGAAATATGTGACAAAGGTGATTTTTCCCCAGTATTCAGGAAGCAAAGGGAGAAGGATTGCTGTGAGTTCAAGGTTAGCCTGGGCTACACAGTGAGTTTGGGGCCAGCCTGAACTACAAAACAAGACCCTGTCTCAGAAAACTAAAAAAGAAAGTGATTTCTCGAGTGCTCCCTTGAGACTGTCCAACTTCACAGCTTTCAAGACGAGGGCCCAGTGACTGGTACCTAGAGCACCACTGAGATAAGCTGCCCAGAAACATGACATCCAACAGTGGCAGGACCTGGAGAGAACAGCACAGGACACAAGAACAGGGCTTACACAAGGCATAATGCAGCATCCTCGTGATATCTGCATTTGACATTGTATGTATATGGCAAGCTGAGGCAGGAGGATCACAAATGTAAGCCCAACCTGCAAAGCACAGTGATTTAGCAAACTTTGTCAAAAGATATAACTTAAGGAATTTTAAAAGGGTTGATATAAAGGTCAATGCGAAGTCCTGGATTCACTCTCTAGTATTAAAAGAAAAAAAAAGAACAAGGTTTAAGAACATGCAAGAGCATTAATGAAAGTATGTGCAGCACCAGTGAATGCAGTGTATTCCTCCCATGTAGATTCCTAAAATAAATGAAGAGTGCATTCCCCTCTCAAGCACCAGTGCAATTTCACTGTGTGTATTTCTGAGGTAAGTCCTCTAATGTGCAAAACACACTTCCTATACTCGAGTCTTTAAGAGGGGACAAAGGAAGGAAGGAGAAGAGGTCTGGGAGAGAAACCCACAGGACAAGGGATAGATACCTGAATTTCAGTGTGAGCTTCATTTCCCCTTGGCTGGAGGGACTTGGATACATCAATGTCCTTGCTCAGAGGTTAAGATCTAGTGTGTGACCTTGTTCAATAATGAAAAATAGGTCACTGCCTGGGGCACAGTGTTGTGTGTTCAGCGCAGTTCTCTGTGCTGTGCATTAACACTCAAATCTGCAGGAAGTGCAGTTAGTGAAGCTCCGAGGGTGGCAGAGATGCTCGATGCAAGGCAGAGGCTTTAGCCAGGTTTCATAAGCAACTACAGATCACTGCAGAGGTCTGTGGCTTAAACCTTTTCATCTATAAAACAGATATGACAGTAAAAGAGATGCCATTTAGGGAATTAAATGACAGGACGATGCTAATCATCCCCTAGAAAGCACTTACACAGGCTATCTCCTGTTTTCCAGTGAAGGAAGGCAGGCTTGGTTTTGAACCTAGCTGCATATTGTTTAACCCCAGCATGAGTTAGTTACATTCTGCTTGATATGTGTTATTGTTGTCATGAGGATGTGGCTGTGACTTAAGTGCCTGGAGCATTTGAGGAAAGATCTTTCTCATCTTTCTCTTATTGAACACCTCCAACTTGCATGTGCATTTCAAACTCTTCCTGTCTCCATCTCACTCATTGTCTCCCCCACACACCAGGGCTTTATTTCTCTTTTGTATCCCTTGTTTGATGGCATTATTTTTCCTCCATTAATCTAGACCCACTTTGCAAGTTTCAGGCAGTGACCTTTCCTCATACTTACCTGTCACCACATTCCTGTCCATCTTGCCAGCAATTATTGCAGTCCATCACAACCTGTATTTTTGTATGCTCAAAAGTACATTCCTGCTTAGAGTATTTCTCCACCAAAATTCATTCTTTAAAAAGCTTCTTTTGTTCTTTCTTAAACAAAAATCATTTTGCTTAAAAGCCTTCTACTTCTCCTCACTTCTCAAAAGACAGAGACAGGGACATTCAGCAGCTCAGTGGATAGGATTCCTAATCATCCAGCCGAAAGCTGCTGATCACCCCTGAATTCCTGCCAGCCCTTTACCAATGCCTCTTCTCCCAAATGTCCTCTGTTCATTCATATGCCTGGACAGTCTTCATTTTCCACCACATAATGAATTATATATCTTCCTACAAAGTCAGCTCAAATGTGAACCATTTTCTATCATGCCCCCTTACTCATATTAATGGTGCAGAATTTTCATGCTCATTGTACAGTCATTATGAAACATGTCACATGGAGACAAGAAAATAACTACCAGATCTACAGATCTACCAGATGTACAGATATGTGTTATGTCATGTTAGTTTGATATATATATGTTAGTTTGATATATATATGTCATGTTAGTTTGATTCTTCTAAGGAAGTAAAACACCAAATCTGTCCCAAAGTTTCCCTCACCTTTTCTTTCTCTTTCCTTATAAATTTTTCTGGTGTGTGTATTTTGTCTTATTTATGCATACTTTTGTGCTTTTTTGAATGAAACCATGTAAATAAAATTAAATAATTATTAATCAGTTTGGAGAACAATTAAGTCATTCTCCTAAAACTGGAGGTACCCATTGTCTGAGACCCTGCAATGCCGTTGCCTTTGCTCACCCAGAAGAGCACTAGGATCCACATGAGAGTGTGTTGAATTATTGCTTGCAATAGGGAAATGTTACAAAATACTGAAGTGGCTGGAAATGAAGGCAGTGAATGGGTGGAGTGTGATCTATTCATACAATGCATTCTTTAAGCAATTAAAATTGGTAGCCTAAGTTTTACTTAATGAATCAACAAAGATAGAGGTAAAAACAGTATCACATGGATGAAACAAGTCATAAAGGTCATATGGTCAAGACATGATGTTGCTTTTGTAAAATCAGCTCCCACCTAGATGATTACTTATGGGAAAGCCACACTGAAGGGATTCAGACAGTTGAATATTATTTTCTATTTGTCATGCTTTCTGAATTTTTTGTCTTTCTTTGTGTTGCATTTACTGATTTTCTCCAAAAGTTTTCCTATTCAGTTAAAATGTGCATTTTATTTTATTTTTGAATAATCATGTTTTAAAAGTTGCCATATTTACTTAAATATAGTTTTTTCTATTAATATCTATAATTTTCCATATCCATATACTCCCCATTATAAACCTTGAAGCCCTTTTAAAAGCTTTTTCTCTTTCACTTTGCACAATTTTCTCTGTTGAAATCATATGAGGTTTCAATTTATGACATTTTCATACTGATTTCTTTTTTTTTTTTTATCTTTATTGGTACATTAAATATACACATCATGATT
>PVIR01018508.1:0-33296 GCA_004026965.1 Petromus typicus | reverse complement strand
CACTCCACATAGAATGGCTGCCATTTCAGAATCAGCCAACGGCAAATGTTGGCGAGGCTGCAGAGAAGAAGGAACCCTTCTCCACTGTTGGTGGGACTGTAGACTCGTACAACCCCTGTGGAGATCAGTTTGGAGATTCCCAAAAAGCTAGGATTAGAGGTGCCATTTGACCCGGCCATTGCCCTGCTAGGTATATACACACAAGAATTAAAAGACTCATATCACAGTGACATATGTGCACCCATGTTTATAGCAGCCCAGGTTGTGGTTGCTACATCTTGGAAACAACCCAAGTGTCCATCAACTGGAGACTGGATAAAAAAAGCTGTGGTTCTTCTACAGAATGGAGTATTACTCTGCCATAAAAAATGATAAGTTTGAATCATTTCTACTTAAATGGACATACCTTGAGGACATCCTCCTAAGTGAAATAAATGTGTCACAGGTAGGTAATTATTGCATCTTTTCTCTGGTATGAGAAAATAAAGATGTAAATGAGTCCTAGAATTGTATGTTATATATTGTGAAATAGAAAATGCTCAATGTAAAATAGGGTGAAGGGGAAAAAATGATGAGATTGTAACAAAAAAGTAAGGAAACAAATTTTATGTATATGGGGGGTGATAGGGTGGGTAGGGTTATGGGAAAAAAATGAGAATTAAGTTGTGTCTTATACTGGTACAAATCCCCATTATGGAATGCAATCATGATGTGTTTATGTAATGTACCAGTAAAGATTAAAAAATTAAAAATAAAATGGCGTAGTGAAAGGGCACCACAGAGACAGCTGCTCAACTTAGGAAACAGAGAAGGGAGGAGATAGATCATGTCTTTAGGGATCCATTTCCAACCGGACTCTATCTCCTAAGAAGATATTCACATTCTGCACTCATCTACAGATGAATCCACTAATGGGTATTGTGCTCCTGTGATCAATCTAATCAGCTTCTACACACATGAGAACTTGGGGAAACATCTTAGATCTAAATCATAATAGCACCTAACAGTTGTTAGAATGGCTCTCATCAAAAAGATGAACGAATGTAGAGAAAAGAGAACCTTCTCAAATTGTGGGTGGGAATGTAAATTATTACAGCCATTACGGAAAACAGTACGTAGAAACCTCAAAAAATTAAAAATATAACTACAATATGATCCAGCAATCCCACTTCTGTGTATGTATCCAAAGCAAATAAAATTGTGTCTTTTTATTTTCAGTGGTAGGATCTGAACCCAGGGCATTGCATATTCCAGGCAAGTATTCTACCAGTAATCTATAACGAAGCTATACTCAGTCCTAAATTTAGCCTGGCAAAAGGTTACCTATACTTCCATGTTTACTGCAGCATTTTTCACAATAGCTGAGGTATAGAATCAACGCTAAATAATTCCAAGCAACATTTGATTAGACAAAGAAAGGGTGAAAATATAAGATGTGTCTACATGCTGATGCACAATGGAAATTTCTTCAGCTTATAAAAGAATAATATCCTGTCATTTGAAATAATATGGATGAATTTGGAGTATATTGTGCTAAGTGAAATAAGCCAGGCACAGAAAGACAAATACCATATGATTTTATTTATGTTATACGCAAAAAATGACTCATAGAATCAGAAAGTACAGTGGTATTGTGAGGTGTTTGAGGAGTGGAGACAAAAAGAGTAATGTTGGCCAAAGAGTATAAAATTTCCCGAGTGTGACTTATATAGAATAATTTCTGGAGATCTAAAGTACAGCCTGGTGACCACAGTTGACAATTCTGTACTGTATACTTGAAAGTCATTAGGAGGGTAGATCTTAAAATGTTCTCACCACACATACAGAAAAATGATAAGGATGTGAGGTGGTGGATGTGTCAATTAGCTTGATGGTGATATTTACTTCACAATGTATATATATTTTAAAATATCATATTATGTACCTTAAATATTAAAAGTATCATCAACCACATAGCTGTAAAAAAAATCAAAACTTTTAAAAGAAGGATCTCTCTCTGCCACTTGTAGCACCACAGGGAATCAGCTATCTTAGATCAGCTTCCCCTAGAAGGACACCTTGAGATGCATGAGATACTAAAAATGTATTCCTAGAAGAAGCCAATCAGAGAGTGGAGGAAGCAAGATGAAAAAGGAGAGAAAATGAGACAATGGTACACAGTAATATCATTTGAAATACCAGCCTCAGCCTGATCTGAAAAAGGAGATCTGGAGTGTAGATGACTCAGCAAATATGTTCCACCTGGAGACTGAGGTTCTGGGTCTTGTGTTCCCACACTGCTCTGTCATTTGCTATCTGCCCTATCATGACAGCAGTACAGATGTAAATCCCAGGTACTTCTACACAGCCAGCTTTTATTGCCTTTCCTGTGGGAATTATTCCCAACTCTACTCTCACTAGGAGCTTGAAAGCAGCCATAAGAGGATGTCAGGGTTTTAGAGAGCCAGTTTTTTTTAGCATTTATTAACACAACACTGTTTCTCTAGGGAGGGAAAAGGGAGCAATTCCTTTCCTACCCATCAAAAAGTGTCATGGCCAGTACCCCTACAAACAGAGGACAGATTAACAAGAGAAAAGCGTAACAAATTTATTTGATCCTAGTTTTATTTGACAAGTGGTACCTTCAGATTAAAGATCCAGAGACCCAGAATGAAGTACCAATTTTGATATACAGGATCAACAAAATATGGTCAGCTATGTAGAAATATGACTGGACAAAAGAGTCTAAACTAATGGTAATAGAAGGAGGGGGGGGATCCCAGCAAGGCCTGTCTAGATTCTTCCTGGCCTCTCCACACAGCATTCTGTCCTTGTAAATCTGAGGCAGGACCTTTTCTGGAATCAAGGGTCTTATATATACAGAGGAGGTGACACTTGTGTCCCAGGACAACCTCTCTGGAAGCTGCATTAACTGCAAAGCCCACAGAACATAAGAGAATGGAAATGCAGCAATGGGAAAAGAAACATATGGAGTCTAAGTGGAGTGATAACAGTGAGCAAGACACCAGCACAAATCCACTCTGATTCAGTGTGGACTCACCCTGAGGAAAGAACCAACCAAACAATCAAGGCTTGACATGACCTTGGGAAACACCTCCATTACAGAGTACCCAGGCTGAATTTGAAGGTTAGGAAGCCTTGAGTTCCTCTGCCCCAAGCCCTGTCTATTCCTCAGACGCATTAATTCACAGGCTCAATGGTAATGTTGAAGAAGATCTTTCTTCCCAAAGTATATGCATTCTCCTCTGTTTGGTCCCATTAATGACACAGTCTCTGACCTGAGAGACTTCATAATGACAGTACCTTGTCCGTTAACAAAGAAGACAAATAGAAGTCAAGGTATTTTTCTTACATGGAAAAGAGAACAAAGAACAATATCCAACCATTGCAGCCACTGGCTTACCGGCTGGTGACTAGCTCCATTTCCATGGAAACAGAACAGAATAGGAAAAAGAAAGGCTTTTTAGAATAATAGAGGGTTTTGTATTGTGAGTTGCTTTTTTAAAATTAAGCCAGCAAGGTGCCTCCATTCTTTCAGCCCTGACCCCTACATCGCTCTCCAGAGAAGCCAGTGGGCTGCAAGACAGAATGGCAAGAGGCCACCTCCCCACCCACCAGGCCTCCTCATCAACCAAGGCCACTGAGCCGGCAGGAGATCACACAATGTCAGCCCTGAATATATAGAGAGAGATACAGAAAGAAACAAAAACAGTTACCACCAAAGCAAGCAGAGCTTTATGCAAAGAGCTAACTGCCTTTTATGTCTTTTTGACTTGAAAAAAATTATATATGAGCCTTAGAGAAAAAGCCACATCCTTCAATGAATCATTTTCATATTATGGTAAAGCTTCGTATGTTGAGAAACTGTAGTTGCACTAATACATTACCTTTTCCTTTCCTTGATACTTTGGGGGAGAAAGAGCCAGACTGGCTGTTGGGGCATGAGGTTCAACTCCACAGGTCAACAGCATCTGTGAGTGCTCTGTGCCTTGATATCCAGCCTGGTACATGAAGTTCAGCCTCCCCAGCAACTCAAGCTATGGCTGGTTCACTTCACGTAAGTTTCACTGAAAACAACCATTTTAAGAGACTTGAAAAAGCCAACAGCCCACGCATAACTGCCATGGAGAGAAAAAGTAGGATACTGAAGCAAAAAGAAACCAAGATAAGTGATGAGTGAGGTTCTCTCTTTTCAGAAAGTTTAGTTTGCCTTGGTAACCGTAACTCAGAGTTTCCATAGTGATAAGTACAGTTGCTAAGAAAACCTGATTTTATAGGCAGAGCCTGAAAAAAATATAAAAGCTACAGGGCTTTGAAGTTTGGGCCCTTAAGTTTTACTGGGTGATGGACTTCTTCCAGAATAGCCTCTAACATGAAGGTTCAGGCATGAGAGATGTACAACGGAAGTGCTCCAGGGGAGAAGAGGTCAGAATGCTGAAGAAGGAATCCTGAATGGGTGTGAGTTCCAGCCTCAGCTCATCTTACAGGGAGCTTGGAAGAAAAAATGCTCTTCCCAGTTTAGTAGGTATGAAGGCAAGAAAGATGGGTTTCTATGTTTTAGCAACTGTGCAGCACCCCGAGGATATAAATCTTTAGGCAAAGCCAAGGGAGGTAGGGAATCTGTATACACAGCTCAGGAAAGGATGTCTGGGGAGCTTCACGAGGGACACCAACACCATCCACTTCATTGAAGAAGTAGAATTTTTTAAATATGGCCAAGCTGTCTATTAAACAACAAACTTCTTCACCTCCTCCCCAAGAACTGAGTTTTCTTATGGTATACCATGGCCGAGGTAAGGCAAAGAGGCACTTGCCTCAGGCAAAATATTTAAGGGGTACCAAAAAACTGAAAAGTTAAAGATGAATGATATCTGAATGCAGTATTTTTAAAGATCAAAATTAGTGTGAAACAATCTCTGAAAAAAAATCAATATATCTAAATAAAGACAAGACCTGCCCCTGCCTCACTCTTCTCACCCTAATCCTGACCATCCTGGCTTTAATGACAAAAGTAAGAGGCTAGCTTATTGTCTAGTTTTTTGATTTCCTTTGTTTTACTTTTATTGTGCTGGTACTGAAACCTAAAGTTTTGGGCATGCTAAGGAAGGACTGCACCACTGAGCCTCAGCACCAGTGCAATTTGCTATGAAAAATATGCTACATTGAAATATGTGTCTTCATTGCTGAGGCTTTTGTTGTCTCCTTCCTTACATTTTGCACCTGAGGCAAGTGGCTTACTACCTGAGAAAGAATTCTTGTCTTGCTGGGTTTGGTGGCTCATGCCTATCATCCCAGCACTCAGAGGCAGAGGCAGGAGGATTGCTGTGAGTTTGAGGCTAGCCTGGGCTACACGGTGAGTTCAGGACCAGTCTGAACTACAAAGCAAAATCTTGTATTGAAAAAAGCAAAAAAGAATTCTTGTCTTGTAACAACAACCCTCCTGAACACACCCACAAATATACTCTTAATTTCTTCTCTTTTCCCACTTTCCAATCCAAATCTGCTAGCAATTAAAACGTTTTTGAATTTTTTTTCCATTAAGCAAATAAGTATGCACTCTAGTGCAGCATAATCTTCCAGCTCCTGGAAAGATCCATGTTTTACTTATTTTTCTCATTGCTGAGACAAAATGCTCAACACCCAAAGATAAAGGAGGCAAGGTTTGTTTAATTCACAACTGGTGGAGGTTACAGTCCACAGTTGCAATCTCCAAGCAGGGCAGCTGGGCAACAAGACATCATAGAGGAGAAACAAACAGTTCATGGTGTGGCAGGGAGAAAGCAGTAAGCAGCAACAACAAGTCTGTCTTCCCTCTCTCCCTTTGTATTCCATACAGGCTACAAGCCTACTGATTTGTGCCACTAGAGCCCTGGATGGAACTTCCATTATCTACCCCCTTCATCTCACCATCCCACTCTTAATCCTCAGTATTGCACCTTTATCCACATCCATATACCCTAATCCAGCCTTTGAAATTCTCCAGATATCATTACATGAAACTTTGGAGGAATAACTAGATAGAAGCCATAACAATCTATCTGTTACACAGATCATGCCTCTTTAGAAAGGATGAGTATTCAATTAAAGGGATCAGTTCATCATGGTTTGCAGAGTACTTCATTGATTCCATCACCATAAGGCTCAGGAAATCTCTCAGTCTCAAACAATCCATATGGTTGGTCACTCCACTTGTAAAACAGTTTCTCTAGGTGAGAATTACACCTTGTATTCACACTCTGGACCCTAAGGGAGGATCTCTGCTCCAGTCACTATTTCTGCACAGCATCTCCAACATGATGATGTGAAACAACCATCATTTTAAGATGTCCTTGGACATTGTGGGTCTGGAACTTTGTTTGTTTTGGTTTTTTGAGACAGGGCCTTGCTATGTGGTCCAGGTTAGCTTTGCACTTGCTAGGTAGCACAGACTGACCTCAAACTCAAGACTGTACTGTTTTAACCTCCTGAGTGCTGAGATTACAGATGCATCCCCATGCCCTGCTTGTCTAAAACTTTGAACAGGTGGTACCAAAGAGAACTCATCTCTGCTTCCAATGATACCAAAATTTAGACAATTAGTGGGCAGTTAAGATAGGGACCTGAGTAAGTGGAGATAAACCATGGGAAAATTAAAACACAAAGGGGAGAAGCCTTCTTATGTCCCAAGAAATTAGAAGGTAAGGGAGCAGGGGAAGTTTATTCTCCTAATAGCACAAGCTAAACTAAAAATGGCACTCATTATTTCAAAGGAAAAATTGAGATATGCCCTGGGAAGTTGGGGTGCAAGGGAAGTGTGTTCCCCTCACATCAGAGGTCTAGCTAAAAGTGACAATTACAATATTTCATTTGTGTGTGTCTAAAAATTAGCTCACTAGCACACCAAAGCCTATATATAAACCCCTGACCTTACGCAGCTCCTTGGCATCCACTCTTAGAATTCCCCTCAACTAGCAATAGCTTTTCTTTGTTCTCTCTAATAATCGCACTCAGTTCATTCATCACTGCTGTCTGTCAACTTCATTCTTCATTGTCCTTGGGACAAGAGAGAGAAAACGTGTTATATTTTTGGCACCCAATGTGGGAAACACATTGGTAAGTGTGGCAAAATGACCAGATCACACTTTCTTTATTTCATTTACATTGTAAGACACAGTGAATACTCTATCATCAGTTAAAAGCCACTAGGGAAGTGCCACTCATAAAATGGGGGAGAGGTACCACAGCAACCTCTTGGTTAATGTCCCTCTAACATTCTGAAAACAGTAGAAATGTGGCCCAGGCAGGGAGCTAGATTCCTCTTTGAAGCAGATCTCTGAATGTGAGGAATTAGTGAAAGATGGTGTGACAATCACAGTGCTCAGGCTGGGGCTACTCTTAGTAGTGAGTAGTGAGTGCTCTAAGGTCCTCTGGTGGAAGCCAAGTCCTGGCAGCTCAACTGGGAATGTAGCATGAGAACTTCTACTTGCCTCCTCTGTGAAGTGAGGTAAACTCTCTGAGTCCTTTTAGGGTATCCCAGAGAGACCCCACTATCAGAGGCTTCTCATTAGCCTCCACTAAGAGTTGAACAGAAGATCTGGGCCTTTCTCTCTGCTGGTACGAAGACTTCCTCTTCTTCAACTATGTCTTGACAGATTTACTGGGTCGGGAACAGATTAGGTTCTTAGCCCATATTCTGGATTTCTCTGAGTTTCTGATGTCTCTGGTATCTAGGCTCTTGCCTTAGCTTTCATGGAGCTAATATCTAGCAGAGCATGTCTTGGATTTCTCAGGAAAGATACTTTACAACCTATGAGAGAACTTGAACCCTGGTCCTGTTACAACACACTGGAAATGAGTTTGGTCCTGAGCCAGCACCTCCTCCAGCACTCATGGAGGGTTGACTTTGGAATTTGCCTCAGAGATCCCTATCTCCTCAGTCATTTTCCAAAGTAAGCTTGCCCCTTAAACTTTAATCAGGTGAGATACTGCAGTATAGATTCAGTATCAACCACTTCTTTCAGAGTTAGAGAAGGACTTTTACTTCTCTGGACAACATCCACTTGTCACTACTGTCCCTTTTTCCTGGAGAGGATACACCTTCCTCCTTTCTTCTCTTACAGAGAGGGGATGCTATGATTTGGAAGGAGCTTTTTGGCTACTTCTCCTTGGGTTGCATCCTCTACCAAAGAGCAGTTTACCATAGTAACTCTGATGCAAAAGGATAGCTACCAGAATTGAAACTTAATGTAATAACTTTAATACAGAGGTCCCTGAGGGGCCTACACTGTGGTTACAGCTCTTCCAAAATTGAGATAAACCACCATTTCCCTCCTCATTTACACCTTCAGTTTCTCGTACTGCAGAAACAATATGGTATTTACACATCTATTTCCTATTTATTTCACTTATAAGTATGGCCTCACGATCCATTCTTTAAGTATAAATGTCTAATTTATTATTCTTTATGGCTGAATAATACTCCATTTTATTTTTTTAAAGTCCACACATTTTCTTTATCCAGTCTCTGCTGATG
Source organism: Petromus typicus (assembly GCA_004026965.1). NCBI lineage: Eukaryota > Metazoa > Chordata > Mammalia > Rodentia > Petromuridae > Petromus > Petromus typicus. Next base: position 24,784 of record PVIR01018508.1, on the reverse strand, counting down.
GGCGTCTGGGCTGTTTCCAAGATTTAGCTAATATAAACTGAGCTGCTACAAACATAAGCGCACATATGTGCTGTGATGTGTGATTGGTATTGTAAAATAGAAAATGTTAAAAGGAAAAGGAGTGATTGGGGTGGGGAAAACAAAAAATGGAAAGAAAAAATGATGGTGAAAAACAGAAACAAAGCTTATATATATGAGAGTAGAGACTGAAGATAGAACAACGGGATAGAAAAAATGAAGATCAACATATATTATGTACAGGTACAAATTCTCAATGATAAATGTAATCATAATATATTCCTAAAATGTACTAACAAATTCAATAAAGGGGGAAAAAACAACAAAAGAGATAAACCACTAGCCTAATTCTTGTTTAAGAAGTCCTTGTGTTTACAGCATAAAGAGGTTTTTGACTCTTTCCTCTCCTGAGTCTCATTGATGCTAATTTATTACAAGAGATCTCTGTTATGATTCACCTAGAAAGTGTCAATTCATGTCCTCTAGAAAAAGTTCTGACTAGTCTACTTATAGTTATAAACCTAAAACTATAACAGACTACTATAGATCAATGTGGCTATTACATCTAAGACTGCACTCTGATTTAAAAGTGTTTTATAGATGAAGGTAAAGATTTTATGAACAAAATCCCATTGCACAGGCTATATTACAAAGAATCAACAAATGAGATCACACTGAAATAAATGTTTCTACACAACAAATAAAACCCATCACAGTAAAGAAACAAACCACAGAAGGGGGGAAAATTTTTCCAGCTACTTCTCAGACAAAGAACTAACATCAAAAATATATAAAGAACTCAAAAAAACTAAACCTCTTAAATTTAAAGACCCAGTCCAAAACTGGACATCTGAAATTTCTCAGATGAAGAAATACAAACAGACAATAAATACATATAAAACTACTCAGCATCTCTAGCCATTCCAAAAAAATGTAAATTAAAACAACACTGAAACCCCATCTCACTCCTGAAACAATAGCTGTCATTAAGAAATCAACCAATAACAGATGAAGGCAAAGTTACAAGGGAAAAAGAAACCCTTATCTTGTCAGAGAGGGTGTAGTTGGTTACAACCACTATAGAAAGCAGTATGGAGATTCCTTAAAAAGTAAAATGAGAGGTTACAATCTAAGCAGTAAGGGGTGCAGTGGTGCTGGAACTGGGATTGAGCAAGGCCAGCCCTAAGCAGCTCTGCCCCACCTAAACAGCACTCGCACACTCACTTCTCATGAGAACATTCCGTGAGACTCAGGCCCAGAACCTACTTATAAGCAGTAAGCGGCTCAGTGGTTCTGGGACTGGGATTTGGCAAGGCCTGCACCAAGCAGCTTTGCCCCACCTGAACTGCGCTTACTCATTCACTTCTCCCAAGAGACTCAGGCCCAGAATCCCCATCTAAACAGTAAGTGCTGTTATTGTGCTGGGACTTAGTCAGAGGTCATTGATATAGGGAGGGTGACCCAGGAAGAAATCATTTCTTAAGCATTCTAAATATTAGCAAGGACGATATTTGCAACAAGCAGTTTCCAGACATTAACCAAGAAATTCAACCAAAAACACTAATAATAGCAAAATAAATAAATAAATAAATAAAAATGAGAAAAAAAACCAAATAAGACTCAAATCCAAAATTCCCAATCTCCAAAGGGAAAATTAGGGATCAGTGCAATGGAGCACCCTGAATTGCAGTCACCTGGACTCTCTGAACTGGCAACTAAAGAGCTTCTGGAAAAAATGAAATTAGAAATAATCTCTCAAATAACAGCACAGATGATAATCAGGGTGAATGACACAGATAAAAAAAATTAGAGAACCTTGGGAATGTGATGGAACGCTAGCATAGACAACAAATGGAATCCAATAAACAGATTCAAAAGGAAATCCAAGAGACTAAAAGCTCAACTAAAAGTTTATGTAGTAAAGCTAGTGGATCTGAAGACAAAAATTCACTCATAGAAAACAGGATTACAGTTAGTGACCAGGAAATGAAAAATTTCTTTAAAATAGTAAGGAACCATGAGAAATCAATCCAGCAGCTGCTACATGATGCAAAGAAGAACAATTTAAGACTGATCAAAGTCAATGAAGAAACAAGAGAGAGTATAAATGACATAAAAAAATAACTGTTCACAGATGTAAAGGTAGAAAACTTCCCAAGAAAGAGGAAATAATTTGGCATACAGATCAGTGAGGCATACAGGATTCCAACATACAATGATTTTTTAAAAATCCACACCTAGCATATAATTAGTCATAATAACAGAATCTCAACAGAAGAATGAAATATCGAGACCAGCTAGAGAAAAGAAATAGATCATGTATAAAGGAAAGCTCATCAGAATGACAGCACACTTTTCAACACAAAACCTCAAATCAAAGTAATCCTGGAAGAAATATTTCAAACCTTAAAAGTAAACAACAACCAAGCTAGATTAATGTCTCCTGAAAAACTATCTTTCAAAATCAAGTGTCCATCAACTGGAGACTGGATAAAAAAGCTATGGTTCTTCTACAGAATGGAGTATTACTCTGCCATAAAAAATGATAAGTTTCAATCATTTCTACTTAAATGGAAATACCTTGAGGATATCCTCATAAGTGAAATAAATAGGGCACAGATAGGTACATATCGCATCTTTTCTCTGGTATGAGAAAATGAAGATGTAAATGAGTCCTAGCATTGTATGTTATATATTGTGCAATAGAAAATGCTCAATGTAAAATAAGGTGAAAGGGGAAAATGTTGAGATTGTAACAAAAAAGTAAGGAAACAAATTTTATGTATATGGGGGGGTGGGTAGGGCTATGGGAAAAAATGAGAATTAAGTTGTGTCTTATACTGGTACAAATCCCCATTATGGAGTGCAATCATGATGTGTATATTTAATGTACCAATAAAGATAAAAAAAATCAATGGTGAAATAAGATATTTCCACAACAAAGTACTACTGAGAAACTTCATGAATGCTAAACCTGCATTACAGAAAATTCTAAACAATATCCTAGACAAAGACAGTGAGGCTCACAACTCCATGAGGCCTAAAAAAATGAAAGCACCGGGCAAGACAAGAAATTAAATCGCAGGGAGGAAAATAATAATAAAAGAACCAGCTAAAGAAAGATATCATGACAAGTACAAGTCAACACATATCATTTATAGCTATCAATATTAATGGCCTTAATTCACCAATTAAAATAAATAAACTGTCAGAATTGATCAAGAAGCAAGCAAAACAGACAACCAGTGAAGTGAAAAAATAGCCAACAATATAGGAAAAAATTTTTACCTGTTATTTCTCAGACAAAGGGCTACAGTCTAGAATATATAAAGAGCTTAAAAAACCGAGCCTTCACCCCCAAATTTAAGATCCAGTTCAAAAATGGGTATCTGAAATGAACAGACACTTTTCAGAGGAAGAAGTAAAAGCAGCTAAGAAGCATATGAACAAATGCTCAACATCACTGGTCATTCGAGAGATGCAGATGAAAAAAACACTGAGATTTCATCTCACTCTACAAAGAACAGCTGCTATTTCAGAATTAGCCAGCAACAAATGCTGGCAAGGATGGGGGGAAGAAAGAAACACATCTTCACTGTTGGTGGGAATGTAGACTGGTACAACCACTATGGAGATCAGTGTGGAGTTTCCTCGCAAAACTAAGATTAGGCCAGTGATTTAACTCAGTGGTTCTGGCATCTGCCTTGCCAGGCAGTTGCAAAGCAAAGTCCCAAATTCAATCTCCAGTAACCACAAACCACAATGCCAAGCATAGGACTCATGCCCACCAGCAATCAGTACCACACACTAAAGTGCTGGGCATGTTGGCTTACACCTATAATCCCAGCACTCAGGAGGTAGAGGCCGGAGTACTGCTGTGAGTTTGAGGCTTGCCTAGGCTACATAGTGAGCTTAGAGCCAGCCTGAACTGCAAAGCGAGACCTTATCTAAAAAAAAAAAAAAAAAAAAAAATCGGATTAGCGATTCTATTTGACCCTGCTATTCCTCTGCTAGGAATATGCATGAAAGAATTAAAATATTCATATCACAGTGACAGATGTGCACCCATGTATAAAGCAACTCAGTTTGTGATAACTAAATCTTGGAAACAACCCTAATGCTCATCAAATGGACACCTGATAAAGAAGATGTGGGATTTTCTTCTAAAATGGAATATTACTCTACCATAAAGTATGATAAATTTGAGTCATTTATACTCAAATGGGCACACCTTGAGGACATACTCATAAGAGAAATAAATAAATCACAGATGTGTAAATACAGTATCTTTTCTCTGATGTGATAAAATATAAATGAGTTCTGGAGTGTATGATAGATAATGTGAAATAGAAAATATTCAAAGGGAAATGGGGAGTAAGGGTAAATAATAAGGGGAAAGAAAAGTGTGATGGTAAAGAAAGGGAAACAAACCTTATGTATATAGGGATGCGGGTTGTAGGGTGGGTAGAGGAATGGGAAAAATGAAAACTAAGTCATGTCACATACTGGTACAAATTCTCAATGCCAAGTGTAATTGTGATGTGCACATAAAATGTACCAATAAAGATTCAAAAAAAGAAGCAAGATCCAACAATATGTTGTATTCAAGAAATACACTTGATATAAAAAGGAATCCATAGAGTGAAAATAAAAGGATAGAAAACAATTCTTTGTGTGACAGAGAACTGCAAAAAAGCAGGAGTAGCTCTGTTATTTGCAGACAAAGTCAGCTTCAAGCCAAAAATAATTAAAAGAGACAGAGAAGGTCACGATATTCTCATAGAGGGATCAATCCACAAGAAAGAAATGACAATCACAAGTATTTACTCACCAAATGTAAGCACACTCAACTGTGTTAAACTAACAGTAATAAATCTGAAAAGCCAAGTAAGCACTAATACAGTAGTTATGGGGCACCTCAATAGCCATCTGTCAAAAATACACAGATCAACTAGACAAAAAATGGATAATGAAAAACTAGAATTGAACCAAACTTTTGAAAGGCAGCTATGCTCACCACTATACCACCAATGCAAGAACAAAACATTTGAACAAGTGGAAATAGTAGAGGTCTGCAGAGTATTCCACCCCACAAAATAGAAATACACATTACTCTCAGGTGCACATGGATATTTCTCCAAAATAGATCACATGATAGTTAATAGAATTTGTTTGGTAAATGCAAAAGAATTGAAGTTATTCCATGTACATTATCAGAACATAGTGCCTTGAAATTGAACATCAGTAGCAAAAAAGCTGCGGTTTTTCTACAGAATGGAGTATTACTCTGCCATAAAAATTGATAAGTTTGAATCATTTATATTTAAATGGACATACCTTGTGGACATCCTCATAAGTGAAGTAAATAGATCACAGATGTGTAAATATTGTATCTTTTCTCTGGTTTGAGAAAATAACGATGTATACAAGTTCTAGAATGTATGTTATGTATTGTGAAATGGAAAATACTCAAAGAGAAATGGGGTGAAGGGGGAAAAATAATAATGACAAAAAAGAAAGGAACAAAGTTTATGTATATAGGGGGTAGGGTGGTAGGGTGGGTGGGGCTATGGGAAAAAATGAGAATTAAATTGTGTCATATACTGGTACAAATTCTTATTGTTGAGTGCAATCATGACGTGTATATGTAATCTACCAATAAAGATTTCAGTTAATAAAGAAGAATATCCAAAACTTCATAAACATATGGAAGTTGAATAACACTCTCCCAAATAATCAATGGGTCACAGATGAAATTAAAGAAAAAACTAGACAGTTTCTACAATTAAATGATTATGCCAGTACAGCATTGAGGAATCTATGAGACACAATGAGAACAGTGCTATGAGGAAAATTCATAGCAGTGTATGCTCACCAAAGGCAAACAGGGTTAGCTCAAATAATCAAACTACTATTGAACCTTAGGATTCTAGAAAACGAAGAAAAAGACAAACCCAAAGCTCATGTAAGGCCAAAAATTATAAGGAACAATTAAATGTAATGGAGACTAAGAAAACAATACCCCCAAAAAATCATTGAATTGAAGATTTAGTTCTTTGAAAGAATAAACAAAATTTGCAAACCCTTAGCCAAATTTATCCCAAAAGAAGGAAGGAAAAGCACAAATCCATGCAATTATGAATGAAAAGGGTGAAACCACAACAGATCCAGCAGAAATGCAGAGAATAGTCAACATCTATTTTAAAAACCTGTACTCCAATAAGATGGAAAACAGAGAAGAAATGGACAGATTTGTAAACACATATGAACTCCCTCAGTTGAACACAGAAGATACAAAACTGCTAAACATCTCAATATCAATATGTGAAATTGAAAATGTAATTAAATACCTACCAACAAAGAAAAGTCTGGGTCCTGATAGCTTCACTGAAGAATTCTATAAGATTTTAAAGGAGTTAATGTCATTACTTTCCAAACTCTTTAATGAGATTTAAAGGAACATAGGATTCCCAAATCCATTCCTTAAAGCAACTATTACCTTAATTCCAAAAGCAATGAAAGACTCAACCAAAAAAGAGAACTAGTGAATATATATGCAAAAATCCTCAACAAGATACTGGCAAACAGAATACAGAGGCTCATTAAGAAGATCACACAACCCAACCAAGCTGGATTCATCCCAGGGATGCAAGGATGGTTCAACATACATAAATCAGTAAATGTAATACACAACATTCACAGACTTAAGGACAAAAATCACATGATCATCTCAATAGATGCAGAAAAAGTGTTCAACAAAATCCAACATCCATTCATGATTAAAACCCTACAGAAAATAGGAATAGATGGACTTTATCTCAACCTGATAAAAAGCTATTTGAGATTATAACAAAAAAGAAAGGAAACAAAGTTTATGTATATAGGGGGAGTGGTAGGGTGGGTAGGGCTATGGGAAAAAATGAGAATTAAGTTGTGTCACATACTGGTACAAATTCTCATTGTGGAGTGCAATCATGATATGTATATGTAATGTACCAATAAAGATTTCAATAAAAAAATAAAAACAACATCTGGCATCATACTAAATGGTCAAAAACTAAACTTTTCACAGTAAGATCAGGAAGAAGACAAGGTTGTCCACTATCTCCAATCCTGTTCAATATAGTTCTACAAACATTAGTTACAGCAATTGCACAAGAAAAAGAGATAAAGATAGAAAAGGAAGAAGTTAAGCTGTCACTATTTACTTTCACTATGATGGCATAATTGTCTATATAGAAGATCCCCAAAACTCAGCCAAAATACTACCTATCTTATTTTCCAGGTCCAGTACAGTAGCTGGGTATAAGATCAACACCCCAAAATTAATAACCTTCGTACACACAAATAGTAGGCTCACTGAGAGACAAATAGAGAAAACAATTCCTTTCACAATAGCACCAAAAAAATTGAAATATCTAAGAATCAACCTAACAAAGAAGGTTAAAGACATCTCTGAAAATGACAGCACACTGAAAAAGGAGATGTAGGAGGATATCAGAAAGTGGAAAAACATCCTTTCCTCTTGGGGAAGAGGAATGAATACTGTCAAAATGATCATACTGCCAAAACTACTATATAGATTCAATGCAATTCAAATTGAAATCCCAACAGCATATTTCACAGAGCTAGAGAAAATAATCCAAAAATTTATCTGGAACCACAGAAAGACCTAGAATAGCAAAAGCAATTCTAGATAACAAGAACATGGAAGAGGATATCACAATCTCCCACTTCAAACTATATTACAATGCCACTGTAATAAAAACAGCACGTTACTGGCAAAAAAACAAACCTGTCAATCAATGGAACAGACTAGAAGATGCACTCCAGACATACTAAGCCACTTCATATTTGACAAAGGAGCCAATCACCCTGAATGGAGGAAAGACAGTCTCTTTAACAAGTAGTGCTGGAAAAACTGGGTTTCAATTTGCCAGATTAAAGCTATACCCATGTCTTTCACCATACACCAAACTAAAATCAAAGTGGATTAGAGACCTAAATATTAAAACAGAAACACTAATCTTGTTGGAAGATAGAATAGATAAATGACACTGGGAAAGGCAAAGACTTTATGAACAAAACCTCAGCAACAAGGGAAACAGCAAAAGGAAATAACAAGTGGGATGTCATCTTCTTAAAAAGCTTCTGTACAGCAAAAGAAACCACCAACAGAGCATAAAGACAACCTAAAAGATGGGAAAAAATTTTACCAGCTGTTTCTCAAACAAAGGGCTACTACCTAGAATATATAAACAACTCAAAAAAATCAATTTCTCCAAATTTAAAGACTCAATCCAAAAATGGGCATCTGAAATGAACAGACATTTTTCAGATGAAGAAGAAAAGGCAGCTAAGAAATATACAAAGAAATCTTCAACATTGCTGGTCATTTGAGAGACTCAGATGAAAACAAGACAGAAATTCCATCTCCACAAAGAATGACTGCTATTTCTAAATCAACCAACAACATTCTGGCAGCGAAAAAGGAACCTTCCTCCATTGTTGGTGAGAATGTAGACTGGTGCAACCACTGTGGAGATCAGTGTGGAGCTTTCTAAAAAAAAAAAAAGTAGGATTAGAGGTCCCATTTGACTCTGGTATTTCCCTGCTAGGTATATACATGAAATAATTTTAAAAATTTTTAAATGTTCATATCATAGTGACATATGTCTATCCATATTTATAGCATCTCAGTTTGTGATAACTAAATCTTGGAAACAGCCCAAATGCCCTTCAATGGTAGACTGGATAAAGAAGATGTAGAGTTTTTTATAAAATGAAGTATTACTCTTCCATAAAGAATGATAAGTTTAAGTCATTTATATTCAAGTGTATGTACCTTGAAGACATACTCATAAGTGAAATAAATAGGACACAGATAAGTACTGTATCTTTTCTCTAGTTGAGAAACTGAAGGTGTAATTGAGTTCTAAATGTATGATAGGTGTGAAATAGGAAGAAAATGTTCAAAAGAAAAAGGCTGAGTAGGGGCTAGTAAAAAAGAGAAAGAAAAAGATTGGTTGGTTAAATAAAGGAAGCCAACCTTATGTAAATAAGAGGTGAGGGGGTGTAAGTTAAGGCAGAGGAAAGAAGGAAAAAGGAGAAGTGTCATGTACTGGTACAAAACCTCAATGTTGATTGTGATCATAATGCATATACAAAATAAACCAATAAAATCAATTTTTAAAAATGATATACACTTGAATATTGGATAAAGTCTTTTTATGAGTTGGGGATTTAGCTCAATGGCACTGTGCCTGCCTCACAAGTACTAGGTCCTGATTTTGATACTTGGTACCAGAAAAGAAAAAGAGAGAGAGGGAGGGAGAAAGAGAGAAGGAAAGAGGTTGGGGGAGAGAGGAGAGAGAAAGAAAGAAAGAAAAGACAAGACAAGAAAGAAAAGACCAAGCCTATTTGTGGTCAGCAGCACTGTTTCCTCAACTTACAAAACTTCCAAAGATACTTCTCAATCATACTTACACCCTGTATGTCTGTTAAAGAAATATAAATTCTGTCTTAAGTGTAAAAACTAAATAAATATATACAAAGATTTATATGCAGCTGTGATGCTAATTACTGCCAACCTCATAGCACATTCAATATAGTTATGCTTTCCAAGTGTGCAAGCCGTCAAAGATACAAAGCTGAAAAGCATTTTATTATGCTGGTGACTTCCAAGATAAAGTTGTTTATGAAGACAAAACTTTTTATAATTTTTACATGATAGTGTTATAACAGTATGTGATTTGTAGTTGACAAGTGATATCTCAAGACTTTGAAAATCCTCTATGCATTCTTTGCATACATTACAGGTCCATAGATATAAGATTAAGATTTTTAGGAAAAAAATTTTTTTTTTGCTACCGAGGATCGAATCAGGCCTTTGTGTTTATAAGGGCGGCATGGTATAACTCAAGCTAAATCCCTGGCCCCCAGAAAATTTTTAATAAACTCCAACAGTTGTGTACAACTCCATTTTTCTTGCTTTCTTAATCTACTGATAAAGTTTAGAGCAGTTATGTGCCAAAAACAAAGACACTTATTCCCGATGTGAGTGACAGATTTCTGTGTGACTGGAAGGGCTGATCATTCACTTCAGGTAGAAAAACATCTTAAAACAATAAAGAAAATATCAGACTTCTAGATAACCACATGACCCCATAGGCAACTATGTCAGTCCTAAAGGAAAAATGTCTTTGTGACCACCACTCTAAAACAGTGAGAGATACAGCATGACAGGTAGCTGATTATGCTTCTATGATCTGCCAAAAATCATCTTGAGTCATGGAGATCCTGGTAAGAGATCTAAAACTGGGTACCCTGGTTATTTCCACTGGCAAGTTTGTTGCTAATGCTTCTTTTAGCTTTAATGTTTGGACTTAACTTAGTCAAATTTATTTCTTCCTTTTTGATAGCCTTAAAACTACAGATGATGATGCAGACAGGTCTACCAATGGATGCTTCTCTCAGTTTCTACTCTGGGCCTTCAGATAGACTTCACAGGAGTAGACACTAACTGCCAGCTTGCCAGTGCTCCCCTCAGCTAGCACCAAGCAAAATGTTCAGCAGCCCTTCATCCCTAACAACAGATTAGGGGAGCTACTGATGAGGGAAGATTGAGATTAGGTTGAAAGAGATTAGATTAGATGATGAGATTAGAGAGATGAGATTAGATTGAGATAGACAAACAGTAGGCATTGAGGATAAGGACCTGAGATAAGCCCTGGAAAAATTAGAACACAAGGAGAAAGAGCCCTTTGTGCCCCAAGAAGCTAGAGGGTAGGGGAAGAAGGGAAATCTGCCCCCATGATATCAGAGACAATCACACTGTTTCATCTGCATGTGCCCAACAGAGTAGTTCACTAGCTCACTAAAGCCTGTGTATAAACACCTCAACTTGTACAACTCCGTGGAGTCCTCCCTTGGAGTTTCTCAGCAGTGAAGCCTTTGCTCTGTTCTGTTTAATAAATTACACTCAGCTCATTCTCAACTGCTGTTCGTCAACTTTATTTTTTATCATCCTCAGAACAAGAGCCCAGGAAGAGGAGAAAACTGCTTATACCAATATCTGGAGCTTTAGCTGGAAGATTCAAAACCTTAGAGTAACTTGGCAATTAGCTGCAATCTCAGGTGGTCTTTCATCCAAAGCACTTCCCCTCTGCTTCTCTGTGTGATGTCTCTACATGAGCTTGTTCAGATTTCTTTCCCTAAGAACATGACAGCTGGTTCCAAGAGAGCATCCCAGGGGACTCAGATGGAAGCAAAGAGCAATTTAGCCTTGGAAGTATATCGTGTCACTTTCTCTAAACTCTGCTGAGTGAGGCAGTCAAAAAGGTACAGTCAAGTTAAAGGGAAGGGAAAGAGATTCCATCTCATAAAGCAAAATATACAGAAGGACATATGGGATAAAGACAGAAGTTGAATGTCTATAATTTTCAAAATCCAAAACTTTTTGTGCACCGATGTTATATCTCATGTAGAAAAGTCCATATCTGATCTCATGTGACAAGCCACAGTCAAAATGCAGGGACATTAAAAATATTGTCTAAAATTATCTTTAGGATATTTTCACATGTATACAAAACAATGAATTTTATGTTTGGCCTTGGAAACTATCCCCAGTGTATTTCATTATATATACATATACATATATATATACATACATATATATATATATATATATATATATATATGTATATTTAATACTCTATTAAAAAAGAAAGACAAAGCAAGACATCTGAAGCTCTTCTGGTGCCAAGCATTTGGGATAAAATATTTTCAACTTATATTGCTTCAAACATCTCTGGAATACGCACTCTCCCACAGTCACACACGAAACAAGGTATCTCCAGAGAAAGTGAAAAGGAGTCTGTGGGGCTTGACATGCTGAGCATGGCCCCAGTGTTTGTGAAGCTTCTTGGCAGGGACTAGGACTGAACTGCAGATGCTGTGAAGAGATCCTGGGTTAGAAATTTCTGGAGAGAAGGAGGATCCTGCAGTCCTGAGAGGCCCTAAGAGTCCTGGAGATCTGACTGGGAGATGGGACTGGAGATAGATTCTTTTTGTTTTGTTTTTTTTCAGTGCTGAGGATCGAACCTAAGACCTTTGCACTGAGCTACATCCCCAAGCTTTTTTAAAAATTATTATTTTGAGATAAAGTCTTGCTACATTGCTAAAATGCCTAGTCTGGGCTCAAATTTGTGATCCTTTTGCCACAGCCACCCACAGTGTTGAGATCACTGGTGTGCATCATCATGTCTGGCTCCAAATTGTTTTGTTTGGTTGGTTGGTTGGGTGTAGTTGTTTGAGGTTGGTTTGTTTGTATTTTTGGTACTAGATATTGAATCCAGAAACTTTGCACTGACCTACATCCCCCTTTTTAAGACCAGTTCACTTGAAGTTACTTAGTTGCGCAGGCTTGGATCAAATCAGCAATCATTCTGCCTCAGCCTCCCAAGTAGCTGGGATTACCAAATTGTTATTTTATGGACTAGATTCTCAGCCCTTAGCATCTCTCCCTAGTACTTTCTCAAGATGAATACTTCCATTATGGGCTGAATGTTTGTTTGTTGCTCCCTCCGATTCTTATATCAAAGATGATCCTCTGGGTTGGGGTCCCTTAGGATATAATTATAGTTCAATAAGATCATTAGGGTAAGTCTCTAATCATGGGAGTAGTTCCCTTGTGTTAAGATGCAATGAAATAGCAGCTGTGTACAAACCAGAAAGAGAGACCTCCCCAGAACCCAACCATGCTGACACACTGGCTGAACTTCCAGCCATCAGAACTGGGAAAAAATAAATATGTCATCTAAGCCACTCAGCCTGTGATGTTTTGTTAAAGAAGCCCAAGCAGACTAAGTGTTATGGTTTGTGTCTAGGTGTCCCCATGAGGCCTTTTTGAGAAGTGGCTGGATCTAGACTGCCTGACCTTGGATTTGATTCAGGGTGCAAAGCTAGAACCAAGAGCACCAGGATTAAGAGTGTGAGTGCCACCCACCCTAAGTAGTCTGGATAAGATATAAGGCATTGAAATAGCTCTGATTGTTCCTTGCTCGCTTTGCTACCTTCTACGTGCCATGCACTGTTTCCTCTCTGCAGTGCCTCTCTGCCATGCCACCCTGCCTTGGAGATAGCCGAATGTGAACTGAAACCTCTACAAGCTATGAGCTTTCTTTGAATTTTGGGCATTAGATATTTTGTCTCAATGAGAAAAGTAACTAAGATACTATGACAATTTCTTTCACAGAGCAAGTGCTAAAGTTAGTGGGACAAAAATGGCATCGGTGAGTCCCCTTACCTAGTTTCTAGGGTGGTATATGCACTAGGAAGTAGTGTCCTCCCTGTAAGCTCCAATTCAGCATGGCCATCAACCACGGGAAAGATCCCAGAGCCTCCACTTCTGCTCACAACAACTGCACACCTGGTTGCCTGGACCCTGTCAAGAGCTCCCACCTACAGTGCTTTCTACTTTAGAAAAGTCAGAAATTAGGGCTCCTCTCTCCCCAGAGCACTCTCTGCTTTCTCTACCAAGCCCTAGTCTGTCCGATGTCTAAATATGTGTAAGAGCTAGTTCAAACAACACTGCACAAACATAATTTGCAAGAAGAAGAAAAAGTGATCAGAGGCCTAGGCACAAAATTGGAACATTATTTTCAAGTCCATGCACAGTAAATGCATCAAAATCCCACTGTGTGAGAGTTTTCAAGGCCAAATTTAGGTCCCTTGGGGCAATTTAGAGATGAGAAGTTCTGCCTCTTTAAAAACTTAAGCACTCAGAGGATAGCACACACTTTGTGTGACTTTGATTTTAAAGCTGTTAAAGCTGTTTAAAATGGAAAAAAGCCATTTTCTTTGCCCTACATTTTATACCTGAGTAGTGAAAGGAAAGAATGACTCACAAAATGGTATAATAATAGCACCTAACAGAAAGTAATAGGGAACTGGCAAACAGTCCTCCTTAACGTTTTTCACAAATTAGACTAGTCAAAAGGTGAGAGTTCCAGTGGTTTGCTAATGCATCTGTCAGTCAGTTTTCACTTAAATTTGTAGTTTCATGTTTTTTCCTATATTGAAATATAAATCAGATTGTAGTCATTTTGTTGCTATTACTGTTGTTACTAGACTGTTTTGGGCCTAAAATGGGTTGCTTGATTTTGTTATATTTCATTCAGATTTTAAATAGGTTGTTTGATTTTGTTATATTTGATTCAGATTTCTCTTGAATGACTAGGTTATCACAAAGGGATAAATGAGCATCCATCTCAGCAATGAATTAGAATCCAATTGAAGGTTATACAAGTTGTTATTGATTTATGTTTTCATAAAGGAATTCCACTGAGTCAATAGCATAGTATAGAAGAGGACTACAAAAAGTAATAGTTGCTTCCAGGAATGAATTTGGGAGCACTGTTTCATTAAAGAGTTTGAGAAGTAGTGGCATTAACGCTTCTTTGAAAGCTTTGTAGACTTCAGCGGTAAAGCCATCAGATCCAGGGCTTTTCTTTGTCAGTAGGTTTTTAATTACATTTTCAACTTCATAGACTGATACTGGGGTGTTTAACATTTTTATATTCTCTTCGTTCAGCTTTGGAAGTTCATATGTGTCTCGGTATCTATCCATTTTTTCTATATTTTCCATCTTATTGGAAAACAAATTTTCAAAGTAAGTGTTTATTATCCTCTGAATTTCTGCTGGATCTGTGGTAATTTCCCCCTTTTCATTCCTGATTGCAGAGATTTTAGCCTTTCCTTTCTTTGTTTGATAAGGTTAACTAAGGGTTTGTCAATTCTATTTATCCTTTCAAAGAATCTACTCTTGGATTCATTGATTTTTCTGTATCATTCTCTTAGTCTTCATTGCATTAATTTCTGCTCTGATCCTCATAATTTCCTCACTAGTACAAGCTGTGGCTTTTTCTTCTTCCTCTTTTTCTAGTAGCTTGAAGTTTAACATTGGGTTGTTTATTTGAACTTGCTCTGGTTTCCTGGTGTGGGTGTTCACTGTTATGAATTTTCTCATAGAAATGTTTTCATTGTATCCCATAGACTCCTGTATGCTGTATTGGCATTCTCATTTTATTGTAGAAACTATTTAGTTTCTTCTATGACCCACTGGTTGCTCAGGAGAGTGTTGTTCAACTTGCAGGTGTTTGTGAGGATTTTTAATTTTCTTTTGCTACTGACCTCTAATTTCAAGGCACTATGGTCTGACTGTATATAAGGGATAACTTCATTTCCTTTGCATTTACTTAAACATGCTCTATGAACTAGCATGTGGTCTATTTGAAGAATGACACATGAGCAGCTGAGAAAACTGTATTTTCTGATTTTGTGGGATGAAATACTCTGTAGACATCTAGTAAATCCATTTGTTCGAAAGTTTGGTTCAGTTCAAGTATTTCATTATTGATTTTTTTGTCCAGTTGAGCTGCCTGTTTTTTGACACTGGGGTATCAAAATCCTGGAAGGGGTTAAATTAAATAAAGAGTGTGACTGGCAGATTAAGTAGCCAAACATGAAGCTGTATTCTTCCACTCTTTTCCATCAATAGTGGTTGGTATGGCAGCCAAGTGGCCAAAGTTCCCTTTGCTTACAGCCACTGATCCTGAGAGCTCCAAAGCTCTTTTCTGTGTCCACAGTCCTCAAAATGCAACCTACACTCCCTTTTCTTTTGAGCCTCTTTGCATAACAAGACTTCATAACACTAACAGAAGGACAGTAGCCAAAGCCAACTTCATGAACATTCAGAGCAGTTGCATTAGGCCTCCTTTTGTGAAAGGCTCTGTGATAGAAGAAACTTGCACAGCTGTCCTGTCAGCTGAGCTGTGCAATGGTTTGCTTCCAAGGTTGTCCCTTGGCTGATATCTAGAAACTTGGATTTAGGGAGGGTTCCCATGCTTCCATCACTGATAAGACTATTACTGTGCCTGGATTATTTATACAAGCAGTGTGATTTATGCTGAGCACCTGCTTTCCTTATGAGAATTTGTAATTTGGCTATGTGCCAGATGAAGGAGGTCTACGTGATAACTCCCAGTAAAAATCTTGGGCAATGAATCAGCAACAAGCTTGCATGACTGGCAACATTTTTCATGTGCTGTTACAACTTGTTTGTGACTCTCTTGAGAGAGGACTCTTGGAAAATTGCACCTGGTCTCCTTGGACTTTGTTCCATGTGTTTACTAACTTTGCTGATTGTCTTTTTGTAGTCTTTCATTGCAATAAATCATGGGTAATAAAGTCAGGAGTATGAATATCTGGAGAGACACTGAGTTCTCCTAATGAATCATGAAACCTAAGGGTGGTCTCAAGGAGTCCTGGTCTGGCCCCACACTTACTATATAGTGCTCAGACATTCTCATTTTATTGTTGAATGTGTATTTCTAAGTGTAGTCAAATAGGGCAATGGAGTGTGCTCCACAGACTTGGAGACTTTCATTCTTGCCTCTCCTTGTCTTCCAGGTATAGTTTCCATACCTCCCCTGACCCCCTCACTTACTGTCTAGGATTGCTCCTAGGCCTCTGCCAACATCAGGGGTCTATGCACAGGAATGGGGGCAGATGCATGTTCCTGGGGCACTTCTGAGTGTGACAGGATAAATGAGTCCCTTGCCAAAGTCAGCAGTTCTACTACACAAGATGTGACACTATGGAAGCCCAATCTTGTTACTCACCCTCATCCAGGTTCCGAGCAGTCACAACAGTCCCAGGAAGGGATCCCCTTTTGCTGTCATGTGGGCCCACTGGAAGGGAAACTACACCTTGCCACACTACAGGCCCGTCCAGTAGCTGGTGACATGCCAGTGTCATGACAGAATCCCCAGTTCACCCACAGGATACATGCTCAAGGAAGGACTGCATTAAATAGCAAAAAACCAAAGAAAGTCACAACAACAAAAATAGGTGGGGATAGAAACTATGGGGAAAATAAGAAAAGCTCTACATATCCCCCTATAAGGGCACTTTTCTCCTGCCTGTACTGAGCCCATAAAATTCTGTAGCCAGCCTTAACAACAGCTAAATATGTTGAGCACTTGGATCTTTATCTGAGTCATCTCATTTCATCCTGGCAACTGTCTGCAGTGCTTTTAGGTTAATATCTTAGAACTGTATTTTTCAACTTTCCTAGCCATGCCTTTCAATAAGAAATATATTTTACATCTTGACCCATACTTATGAATAAAACAAATTTTCACCAAATAATATTACTAATACATATGACAACATCAAAATAACAAAGTTACTATAACAAAGTAACTATGATATTTATGAAAACTTATGTACAATATTTAAAACTCAGTATGTATTATAAAAGGAAAAACTAAGAAAAAAACTGTTTGATGTAGATTTTCAGCCCAGATCATAAAAAAACAAAGCTTATATATGTATCTGGATCACTACTGAACCAATTCTAAAGAAGATTTTTCTCTTTGTAGGTCTTATTTTATTTTTGACACATAATAATCGTGCCTCTTCATACTACAAAGGATGATGTTTTGTACATATTGTATAATGATCCAATCAGGGAAATTAGTATATCCATCAACTCAAATTGTTATCATTTCATTGTTGTAACATTCCAAATCTTTTTTAAAAATTTATTGTATTTGTTTAATTGATTTAATTGGTACATTTCATATACACATCATGATCACTCCTGAAATTGAGAATTTGTACCAAATATATGACTCGGTACTCATTTTTCCTATTTGCTTCTCCAACCTACAATCCCCTGCCCCCTATATACATAAGCTTTGCTTCCTTTTTACCATCAAAATTTATCTTTCCCTTCTTTACTTACTCCTCCCCTCCATTTCCCTTTGAATATTTTCTATTTCATAATATCTATCATATGCTCTAGAATTCATTTACATTTTTAGTTTCAAACACCAGAGAAAAGGTACAGTATTTACACATCTGTGGAATATTTGTTTCACTAATAAGTATGTCCTCAAGGTTCATCTATTTAAGTATAAATGACTCAAACTTATCATTCTTTATGGCAGAGTCATACTCCATTTTATTTAAAAAACCACATATTCTTTATCCAGTCTCCAGTTATGGGCGTTTGGGTTGTTTCCAAGATACGACTATCACAAATGAACTGCTGTAAACATAGGTGAACATATGTCGCTGTGAAATTAATCTTTTAATTCTTCTGTGCATATACCTAGCAGTGAAATAGCAGGGTCAAATGGGACCT
Organism: Petromus typicus; assembly: GCA_004026965.1. NCBI lineage: Eukaryota > Metazoa > Chordata > Mammalia > Rodentia > Petromuridae > Petromus > Petromus typicus. The sequence continues at coordinate 6,555 of PVIR01018508.1, read as the reverse complement.
CTAGCCCTAATCTTTTGAGGAATGTCCACACTGATCTCCACAGTGGTTACCAGTCCATATTCCCACCAACAATGGAGAAGGGTTTCTTTCTCCCCACAGCACTGCCAGCATTTTTGGTTAGCTGATTTCATGATAGCAGCCATTCTTTGAGGAGTAAGATGAAATCTCAGTGTTGTTTTATCTGCACCTCTCAAATGACCAATGATGTTGAACATTTTTTCATGCATTTCTTAGCTGCTTTTACTTCTTCCTCTGAAAAGTGTCTGTTCATTTCAGATGCCCATTTTTTAATTAAGTCTTTAAATTGGGGGGGTCTTATTTTTTAAGCTCTTTATAGTTTTGAAATAGTAGCCCTTTGCCTGGGAAACAGCTGGTAAAATTTTTTTCCCATACCTTTGGCTGTCTTTTAACTCTGATGGTGTTTTCTCTTGCTGTGCAGAAACTTTTTAATAAGGTGAGTTTCTACTTGTTGATTCTTTCTGCAAGTTCTTGTGCTGTAGATTCCCTAAACCAATGTGTTCAAGAATTCTACCTAATCTATCTTCTAACAGGTATACTGTTTCTGTTTTAATATTTAGATCTGTAATCCACTTTGAATTTAGTTTAGTGCATGATAAAACAGATAAGTCTTGCTTTAGTTTTTGGCAGGTTGAATCTCAATATTTCCAGCACCATTTCTTAAAGAGACTATCTTTCCTCCATTAAGTATATTTGAGATCTTTGTCAAAGATGAGTTAGCTTCATATATATGGAGTTCTTTCTGGATCTTCTCATCTATTCCACTGATCCTCAGGTCTGCTACTTTGCCAGCACCATGCAGTTTTTTCACAGTGGCTTTGTAGTATAGTTTCAACTTGGGGATCATCATACCCCCTGCCATATCCTTGTTTCCTAGAATTTCTTTTGCTATTTTAGATCTCTTGTGGTTCCAGATGAATTTTTGAATTATTTTCTCTAGCTCTGTGAAATATGCTGTTGAGATTTCAACCAAGATTGCATTGAATCTATATAGTAGGTGTGGGACTATAGCCATTTTGACAATATTGGTTCTTCCTACCCAGGAGGAAGAGATGTCTTCCCATTTTCTGAAATCCTCTTTGATCTCCCGTTTCAGAGTGCTTTAGTTTTCAAAGAAGACCTCTTTCACCTCCTTTGTCAGGTTGCTTCCTAGATATTTCACTTTTTTGGATGCTGTTGTGAAAGGAATTGACTCTTCAAGTTTTCTGTCAATGAGTCTATTGCTTTGTATACAAATGCTATTGATTTTTGAGCATTGACCCTGTATCCAGCTATGTTACTGAATTTGCTGATTAAGTCTAACAATCCTTTGGTTGAGTTTTTAGGATCTTCTATATAGAATATCATGTCATCAGCAAATAATAACAGTTTAACAGTTTAACTTCTTCCTTTCCTATCTTTATTCCTTTCATTTATTTCTCTTTTTTAATTGCTGTGGCTAAGCACTATATTGAATAAGAGTTATGATTGTGGACATCCTTGTCTTGTTGCTGATCTTACTGTGAATGGTAGTATTTTTTGCCCACTTAGTATGATGCTGGCAACTGGTTTCTCATAAATATCTTTTATTAGGTTGAGATAAAGTCCATCCATTCCAATTTTCTGTAGGGTTTTGATCATGAATGAGTGTTGTATTTTGTCAGACATTTTTTCTGTATCTGTTGTGATGACCATATGATTTTGTCCTTGAGTCTGTTTATATAGTACACTACATTTATTTATTTGGGTATGTTGAATCATTCTTGCATCTCTGAGATGAATCCAACTTGGTTAGGTTGAATAATCTTCTTCATGATTCTCTATATTCTGTTTGCCAGTATCTTATTGAGGATTTTTTTTTTTTTCATTTTTGAGACAAGATCTAGCTTTGTAGTTCAGGCTGGCCTTAAACTCAGCCTCAAACTCAGCAATCCTTCTGCCTCTGCCTCCTGAGTGCAGGGATTACAGGCGTGAGCCACCATGCCCAGCACTGTGGTATGTGGTACTGATTGCTGGTGGGAGTGAGTCACCACACCTGGCACTGTTCTTTGTGGTTACAAGGAATCAACTCCAAGACCTTGCATTTGCAAAGCAGATGCTGGAACCATTGAGTTAAATCCCCAGCCCATTATTGAGAATTTTTGCATCTATATTCATCAGGTAGATTGGCCTGTAGTATTTTTTTGTTTTGTTTTGGGGTTTTTGTTTGTTTGTTTGTTTTTTGGGGGGTTTTTTTTGGCTGGATCTTTCTCTCTTTTTGGAATTAATGTAATGGTTGCTTGGAGGAATAAATCTGGTACTACTGCTTCCCTTTCAATTTCATTAAAGAGTTGGAGAAGTAGTGGTATTAACTATTCTTTAAAAGTCTCTAAAATTCAGCAATAAAGTCATCAGGACCAGCGTTTTTCTTTGTCAGTGTGTTTTTTATTACATTGTCAATTTCACAGATTGATTTTGGAGTATTTAACATTTTTATATCTTTTTCATTCAACTTTGGAAATTCGTATGTGTCTAGGAAACTATGCATTTCTTCTACATTTTCCATTTTATTGGAGTACAAATTTTCACAGTAGGTGTTTCTTATCCTCTGGACTTCTGCTGGATCTGTGCTATTTTCCCCTTTCCTAACAGCATGGATTTGAGCCCTTTCCTTCCTTTGTTTGATAAGAGTCACTAAAGTTCTGTCAATTTTATGTATTCAAAGAACCAACCCTTTGATTCTTTGATTTTTTTTATCATTCTTAGTGTCCATTGCATTAATTTCTGCTCTGATACTTACAATGTCATACCTAGTGTGAGACTTGGATTTGTCTATTTCATCTTTTTCTAGTAGGTTGAGGTTCAGCATTAGATTGTTTATTTGACAGTATTTTGTTTTCCTAGTGTAGGTGTTCACTGCTATGAATTCCCTTCATAGAACTGCTTTCATTATGTCTCATAAATTCTTGTATGTTGTATTTGGGTTATCATTTAATTGAAAAAACTGTTTAATTTCTTCTTTAATTTGTTTTGTGACCCACTAGTATTTCAGTAGTGTGTTGTTCAATTTTCATGTATTTGTGAGGATCTTGGAATTTCTTTTGATATTTAACTTCAATTTCAAGGCACTATGATTTGATAGTATATAAGGGATAACTTCAGGTCCTCTGAACTTATTGAAACATGTTGTATGAACCAGCATGTAGTCTATTTTGGAGGATGATGCATGAACAGCTGAGAAGAATGGATATTCTCACTTTGTGGGGTGAAATAATCTGTATGCATTTGTTCAAATATTTGGTTCAGTTCAAATATTTTCTTACTTATTTTTAGTCCAATCCATCTGTCTATTTGTGACAGCGAGGTATTGAAGTCCTCTACTACTAGTGTATTAGTGATTATCTAATATTTGAACATTTTCTTTCTAATTCCTAATATCTATTATACAGTTTGGTCCTTGCTTACCCTTATGGCTTCTTACACCAGAGAAATAAAAGCATGTGTATCCGATTTATTTCACTTGAGTATACTTTCAGGATGCAGATGAAAACACTGATATTCCATCTCATTCGACAAAGAATAGTTCCTATCTCAAAATTAATCAGCAAAAAATGCTGGAGAGGCTGTGGGGAAAAAGGAGCAGTTCTCCACGCTTGGTGGGAATTTAGACTAGTTCAACCACTGAGGAGGTCAGTGTGGAGATTCCTGAAAAACTAGGACTTGAGGCTCCATTTGATCCTGCTATTCTCCTGCTAGGCATATGCATAAAAGAATTAAAAGATTCATATCACAGATACATATGTGCTCCCATATTTATAGCAGCTCAGTTTGTGACAGGTAAATGGTGGAAACAATCCAAATGCTCATCAACTGGAGACTGGATAAAGAAGAGGTGGTTTTCTTATAAAATGAAATCCTATTCAGCCATAAAGAATGATAAATTTGAGTCTTTTATATTCAAATGGACATACTTTGAGAACATACTCACAAGTGAAATAAATAGGTCACAGATGTGTAAATACTATATTTTTTCTCTTCTATGAGAAACTAAGGATGTAAATGAGTTCTAGAATGTATGATAGATATTGTGAAATATAAAGCATTCAAAGGGAAAAGGGGGTGGATAACAAGGGGAGAAAAAAGACAATGGTAAAAAAAGGAAATAAAGCTTATGTATAGAAGGGGCAGGGGATGCAGGGTGGACATGGAATAAATAGAAGTCTTGTCATATGCTGGTACAAATTCTTGATGTTTAGTATGATCATGATGTGTATATAAAAAGTACCAACAAAATCATTTTTTTTAAAAGCGTATACTCTGTATGTTATATATTGTGAAATAGAAAATGCTCAATGTAAAATTGGGTGAAGGGGGAAAATGTTGAGATTGTAACAAAAAAAGTAAGGAAACAAATTTTATGTATATGGGGGGTGGTAGGGTGGGTAGGGCTATGGGAAAAAATGAGAATTAAGTTGTGTCTTATACTGATACAAATCCCCATTATGGAGTGCAATCATGATGTGTATATTTAATGTACCAATAAAGACTATAAAAAAAGTGAAAAAAAAGCGTATACTCTCAAAGTGCATCCATTTACCTAGAAATGGTAAGCTTTATACATTTTTGAGGCAAAGTTGCACTTCACAGTATTAAAAAAACTATATCTCCTTTATCCATTTATTCATTGATGGGCATTTGGGCTGTTTCCAAGATTTAGCTATTAAAAATTATGCTGCTATAAATGGGGCATGCATGTATCATTGTGGTATGACACTTTTAATTCTTTTCAGAAATACCAAGAGGGGGAATAGCTGGGGAAAATGGAATCTCTAGTTCTAGTCTTTTGAGGAATCTCCACACTGATCTCCACAGTGGTTGTACTAGTCTACACTTCCACCCACAGTGAAGAAAAGTTCCTTTTCCCCATTGCCCCTCCAGCATTAATACATTTATTTGTTGTTTGCACTTCTTCATCTGAGATGTGTCTGTTCATTTTAAATGTCCATTTTTGGACTGAATCTTTAAATTCGGGGAGTCTGATTTTTGAAGTTCTTTCTATATTCTACATGAAGGCTCTTTGTCTGAGGGACAGCTGGCAACAATTTTCTCCCACTCTGTTTGTTGTCACATCACTCTGTTGATGATTTCTTTTGCTGTGCAAAAGATTTTTATTGAAATGAGATCCCAGCTGTTCCTTCTTTTTTAATGTTTCCTGTGCAACTGGGGTTTTATTCATAAAGTATTTGTCTACATATATGTCTTCAGGAGTTTTGCCTATTCTATCTTTCAACAAATTCAATATTTCTAATTTATTATTTAAGTCTTTGATACACTTCAATTTCAGTTAAGCCCATGGTGAGTAATATGAGTCTAGTTTGAATTTTAAACATCTAAAAAGCCAACTTTTCCAGCACCATTTATTAAGGAAGCTATCTTTCTTCCATTAAAGATTTTTGGCTCCTTTGACAAAAAAAAAAAAAAAGGTAGCTCAGTATGTTTGGAGTGGCTTCTGCATCTTTTAATCTGTGCCATTGATTACCAGGTCATTTTTTGGTCAGTATTGTGGTGTTTTTATCATGGTATCCCTGCAGTACACTTTCAAGTCAGGGATTGTGATGTCACCTGGCTTGTCTTTATTGCCCAGAATTGCTTTTGCTATACCAGTTCTCTTCTGGTTCCAAATAAATTTAGAATGGCTTTCTCTAATTCTGTGAGATAGCTACCGGTTTTTTTAATGTAATTGCATTAAATTTGAATAATAATTTTGGAAGTATAGTTATTTTCACTATATTGGTTCCCTCTACTCAAGAACAAGGGATATCTTCCCATTCTCTTTGATCTCCTTTTTCAGAGCACTGTAGTTTTCTTTTATTATTATTATTATTATATTCATTGGTACATTAAATATACACATCATGATTGCACTCCATAACGGGGATTTGTACCAGTATAAGACACAACTTAATTCTCATTTTTTCAAAAAACCATACCCACCGTACCACCCCCCGATATACATAAAATATGTTTCCTTACTTTTTTGTTACAATCTCAACATTTTCCCCCTTCACCCTATTTACATTGAGCATTTTCTATTTCACAATATATAATATACAATGCTAGGACTCATTTACATCTTTATTTTCTCATACCAGAGAAAAGATATGATATGTACCTATTTGTGCCCTATTTATTTCACTTATGAGGGTATCCTCAAGGTATGTCCATTTAAGTAGAAATGATTCAAACTTATCATTTTTTTATCTTTATTGGTACATTAAATATACACATCATGATTGCACTCCGTAATGGGGATTTGTACCAGTATAAGACACAACTTAATTCTCATTTTTTCCCATAGCCCTACCCACCCTACCACCCCCCCATATACATAAAATTTGTTTCCTTACTTTTTTGTTACAAGCTCAACATTGTCCCCTTTCACCTTATTTTACATTGAGCATTTTCTATTTCACAATATATAACATACAATGCTAGGACTCATTTACATCTTCATTTTCTCATACCAGAGAAAAGATGCGATATGTACCTATCTGTGACCTATTTATTTCACTTATGAGG
>PVIR01018507.1:16081-33628 GCA_004026965.1 Petromus typicus | reverse complement strand
TTTAGTTATCAGACCTCTTTAAATATAGAATAACTGCATTTTGAAAAGCCTAAATACAGATTAGAATGTCAGTGTTTTAACTATGCTTCAATAATATAAACAACTGGTGCACAGGATCAGGGGAGATAGGAAGAAGTCTGGGATTTCTTCACAGACTTCTTCCACAGAGGGCCGTCAACTGTTATAACTAATTAAACACAGTTTTTTAGTAATGACTTAATGTTTTTATTTTTTAAACTCACCACATAGCCCAACCTGGCTTCAAATTCAAAATTCTCCTGCCTCAGTTCCCCAGTGCTGAGATTTTTAGGTGTGTGCTATCGTGCTTAGCTGATACTTTTAAAGTTTTTAAGAAATATTATTTTGTAAGATAAAGTTATTTTATTTAATTCTTTCAATTTCAGTTGTTTCCCAAATTTGATTTTTTTTTTTTTTGAGACAGGGTTTCGCTTTGTAGTTCAGGCTGGCCTTGATTTCACTGTGTAGCCCAACAGAACCTCAAACTCACAGCAATCCTGCATCTGCCTCCCGAGTGCTGGGATTACAGGCGTGAACCACTCATGCCTGGCCCTGTGGTATATGGTACTGACTGCTGGTGGGTGTAAGTCACCACACCTAGCATTGTTATACGTGGTTACCAGGGATCAAACTAGGGACCTTGAGCTTGCAAAGCAGGTGCCAGAACCACTGAGGTAAATCCCCAGCCCTGAATTATTTTAAAAATAATTTTTAGTCAAATAAATCAACAAAAATACCTGATTCATACAACTCTTTTTCCACTGATAGCCCAGCTTCTCACATGTCTCTTTCAGGCATTGATAAGATTTGTCTGCATCCAGTTTGGTAAAGAATCGTGTCATTCTTTTGACCAAGCGCTGCCAAGGGTTCTACATGTCAAACAGGAAAGCTGAATAAATCCACAATGACCAAAAGCAGATATCACAGCTATTTAGCCTGCTATTTTTTTTTTTTTTTAGGTGTTTCTTAGACAGGGTCTTGCTCTGTAGTTCAGGCTCACCCTGAGCTCAGCCTCAAACTCACATCACAGCAATCCTCCTGCTTCTGCCTCCCGAGTGCTGGGATTACAAGCGTGAGCCACCATGCCCGGCACTGTGGTATGTGGTACTGACTGCTGCTGGGCATGAGTCTCCACGCCCAGTATTGTATGTGGTTACCGAGGATCAAACCCGGGTCCTTGCGCTTGCAAGACAGGTGCCGGAACCACTGAACTAAATCCCTGGTCCAAGCCTGAAAAATTTTTTGTGTGACCTGAAATTCTTTTCCACAAAGTCCTCCTCTAAGTCTTCCTTGTATAATATATACATATATGTGTTTGGATGTATGTATAAATTATTAATATTATATTCCTAAGATTTCCACATGAACAAAAGACTTTTAAAACAATAAAAATAAAGAGCAACTATTATCCATATGAAAAATTAAATTCTTTACCTGTGAAGATCCTGGGGTGCCGACTAACTGACTATTCAGAAGCATATGATCAGGGCATGCAGGTTGGGAAAAACTGATCCCTTGTACCAGTTTATCAATATATGAGGGATTGGTGTCCCATAAGGAAAGACCTGTCCGTGGTTCTGGCTGGGAACTGGAGTACTTCACATTTTCTTCACTGAGAAATTGAAAGAAATATATCTTCAATCGTCTTTTTCTTCATGTATTTGACTTTTGTTTTTTGAGACAGAGTTTCAAATGTTAATCACTCTGACCTCCAACTAACCATCCTTGAAAGTCTTCCAAGTACAATAGCTAAAACTATAGACATACGGCATTATGCTCAAGAAATTATGTCTTTAAGTAAATCTACCAGGTCTTTCTTATATCAAACAATCATTCTCAATCTGATAAAATCACATTCATTATTAAGAAAGGTATATACATGTATTATTCTTTTATATTCAATAACTACTTAGTCTTTCTTTATTAACTTACCTAGAAGCACTGTTTATTGGAGAAAAGTCCAAATTAGAGTGTATATGCTTAGAAAATCCACCAGGAGACTCTGACACACCACCTGAAGTGACCCGGGGTCTCTTTGCTCCTAAAACAGAAAACAATACAAATGCTTTTAAGCCTTCTACGCAGATATTTTCTAATGAACTCAACTGGTAACTTGAATAAGAAAATTATATCTAAATATACTTATTTAACACAAACTACATAGAAGTATACAGATAGTAGAGTTTTCATACATGATTTTATAGAAATGTGATCAAGTTATAAATTTACTAAGAATCATGTCAAATTAGATACTGCACAAACTGAGACGTTCAAGTATATTCAAATTGTGGATTATCATACTAAAACCATAACTGTAATAGCACCTTTTATGGGTAACACAACAGTGGTCTACAAAGACAGAGAGATCTAGGTAAAGCACCAGAACTTTTTTTTTTTGAGACAGGGTCTCACTTTGTGGTTCAGGCTGGCCCTGAGCTCAGCCTCAAACTCACATCACAGCAATCCTCCTGCCTCTGCCTCCCAAGTGCTGGGATGACAGGCGTGAGCCACCATGCCCGGCACTGTGGTATGTGGTACTGGTTGCTGCTGGGCGTGAGTCTCCACGCCCAGTATGGTATGTGGTTACCGGAGAATTGAACCTGGGCCCTTGCGCTTGCAAGCCAGGCGCCAGAACAACTGAGCTAACTCCCCGGCCCAGGACCAGAACTTTTTACAGTAAAAAATAATTTACTATAATAGGAATAAATATGAATCTGTTGTCTAACACTCTGTTCCCCTAAAAAAGATTTATCAAGAATAATCATTATAAAGAAAATGATTCCACTACAAACTTGTAGTTACAATCCTCTGATGTAACCTCAGAACTGACACATGTAATTTTTTCATTAGTCAGTCTCCTCTCCCTTTCTTGGGAAGTTATTTCAAAACTTTTACAATCTTCTGAAATTTCCAAGATCTACCTCTACCCCTTTATTACTTAGCAGAATACTATCTCCCATTTCACACAGAAAACAAAACTATTAGATAGAAACTATTCAACATGCTAGTACAAATTCTGCAAGTGTGCTTGCATTCCTACTCTTTTTTCTCTTTTTCGCAGCACCAAGGATTAAACCCAGGTCTTCATACTGAGCTACAATCTAGCCTTCTTTTTTTTTTTGTTTTGAGATAGAGAATCACTAAGTCACTAAACTGCCCAGACTGGGCTTGAACTTATGATTGACCTGCCTCAACCACTGACAGTGCTGACATTATAGGCATGTGCCACCATGCCTAGCTTCTTTTCTTCCTCTGCATCTTTTCATCAAATACTTGTCCCTCTACTTGAGCTATGGAGTTCATGTCCACATACCTTCCCAGAGATCTCAGTGCCCTTACTTAACTCCCCTTCTCTTGAAACTTTCAGACTATTCTGCTACTGGATCTATACTCAAAACCATTAAAATATGTTTAAGGTTAGCCACTCTTTTTATTTATAAACCTATTCACTCAAATATCTGTATTATTTTATAAGTTCTACTATTATCAAGCATTAGTCTATATACAAAGTATTCAATGTGAAAAAACTGGCAAAAGTCATTGACCTCTTAAATTACACAGAGAAGAGAAAAAATAAAGCAAGTTAAAATTCAAGTAAAGAGAATATTAAACTTGCTAAACAGTGATGCGTGTGAGAGAGAGAAATAACAGAGAATTCTACAGAGGAGATGGGGATTCGGTTTTAAAATTTTCTCCATGACAATGAAGTCAATATGCAAACAAGGTGAGGGAACAAGACATAAGAGTAAGTCTCACAGGGGAAAAAAGCATTTTTAGGTACAGAGAATAGTCATTACAAAAAAATGAGGTAGGAACCAGGGATTTAGCTCAGTGGTTCCAGCGCTAGCCTTGCAAGTGCAAGGTCCCGAGTTCGATCCCCAGTAACCACATACAACAATGCCAGCGAGGTGACTCACACCCACCAGCAATCAGTACCACATACCACAGTGCCAAGCATGTAATCCCAGCACTCAGGAGGCAGAGACAGGAGGACTGCTGTGAGTTCAAGGCTCACCTGGACTACACAGTGAAATCAAGGCCAGTATGAACTACAAAGCCAGAGACCTTATCTCAAAAAACAAAAACATATGGGGGGGGGTGGTAGGGTGGGTGGGGCTATGGGAAAAAATGAGAATTAAGTTGTGTCTTATACTGGTACAAATCCCCACTATGGAGTGCAATCATGATGTGTATATTTAATGTACCAATAAAGATAATTTAAAAACAAAAACAAAAACAAAAACAAAAACAAACAAAAAAAATGAGGTAAAAGTATACCAAAAGAACAGGTAATTGGAGACAAAGGAACATACCAATATACCGTATAGCTATGAACATGTGAGAAAAAAAGCAGAACTAAGTCTAAAATGTAACCAAAGAAACAATACACAGACTTCACAAGACACGAACTGATTTAAGCCCATTTTGAGAGAAAAGTAAAACAGTGCAAGATTTGAGTAGAACAGTGACATATTCTAACTTATTTTTTTACTGGAACACACAGAGTACCACGGTGAGCAGCAATGGAGGTAAGAAAAAGTGCTCAGAATCTGATATTTTTTTAAGGTAAAGATTAACAGAAATTTCTGATAAGTTGGAAATAAGGTACAATAGAATGAGACGATGAAAAATGGCTCTGAAGTTTCTGGTGTGCCTCACAAGAAGGACGAATTGGAAAAAACTGGAAGGAAGAGATAGGAAGAAGAAAAATTGGGAACTCAATATCTGATTCATCAAGTTTGAAATGTTATACTCAAGCAAAATTTGAGAAGTTAAACACACAAGCATAGGGTTCACAGAAAAGATCAAAACTGATATAAAAGTGCTAAGTTATCAAAACATATTTATTTATAGCAATGAGACAAAATAAAATTAATAATGGAGTAAATATGGATAAGAAAGGAAAGGAAGTCCCTGGTTTGAGTTCTGGTGCACTCCAATATTAAGAGACTGGGTAGACGAAGGAATATCATCAAGAGATAGAAGAGGAGTGGCCTTGAAAAGCATGAGTAGCCCAGTAGTAGAGTGCATCCCTAGCATGTCTGAGGGCCTAGGTTGGATCTCCAGCTCGGATTATAAAAGAAAAAAATTGCAGAAGGAAAAAGGAAGGAGAAAAAAACAAAGAGGAGGAAGAAAAGGAGAAATTAATGTTAAGGAACAGAACAAATTGTGAAGAACAGGATAGGTAATAAAAGTGGAGAAAGATACTGGAACTACCAGGCAGCATTAAAGTCCTATTTGATATTAGGGGCTCTCAATTTAAAATACTGTTATTGGGTATTTTTCTCCCTCCCTCCCTCAGCTGTGCAGGTATGAGTGTAGAGCAGGTAGAAAACTGGATTAAAACTGAGTTTTAAAAACTGGATTAAAACTTGAGTTTTAAAAAACAAATAAACTTGGTTTGGGTTTTGTCCAGTAAGTATGACGAACAGAGAAAGGAACAAGGAAGCTGAAGAAAAAAAGAAGAAAGAATTCATTTATAACTGCTCCTAGGATATAAGAAAGGTAAGAATAGAACTGAGGACCAAGAGAGGGAGCAGATAGGAGACAGTGAAAAGCTGGTAGAATTAACAGACCAGAAGACTTTTGAAATCACAGTACTAGAAGGAGGAAGTCAGAAATAAAACAGATCAAGAATCAAGGCAGGATGTTTAAAGACAAGTTCAATAGAGCTAGACATAGTAGCACATGCTTATAATCCTGGCTACTCAGGAGGATCACAGATTTGAGCCCTGGGAAATATAGCTCAGTGCAAAAGCCTTGGTACAATTCCTAGTACTGAGGGGAAAAAACCAGAAAGAATGATAAGAGAAAGTCTAGATGGGTGTGGTGGCATATACCTATAATCCCAACACTTGGAAAACTGAGAGGGCTGATTACTATAAATTCAAGACCAGCCTGGGCTATGTAGTGAATTCAAGGCCAGCATGAATTACATAGTGAGATCTTGTTTTAAACCCTTACCCCCACACACACAAAAAAGAAAAGTCTAAGAAACCATGAAGACAGAATAGAAACATGACAAAAACAGTATCAAGTCATGCTGGAGAGAATCAAAGTATGACACGAATGTCCACTTGGAGTTCAAAAGGAGATTGTAATAAGGAGGAAATAGTGAATGGTACAGTCTGTAATGTGAGATTTAAAACAGAAAAGAGGAGGTGGAGGCAGGGGGATTGCCATGAGTTCAAGGCCAACTTGAACTCACAGTGAGACCTTATATCAATAAAAAAAGAGGTGGGGGAGGACAGAGGAGGACAATGAGGAACTACTTGTGATTGTGCATGCCTGACTCAGGACTGCAAAGGCAAGCTCACTCTGAGCAATTTAGCAAGACCTTGTCTTAAAATTAAAAAACAGAAAAAGCTAGACTTAAGGCTCAGTGTGAAGTCTCTGGTTTTAATCTCCAGTACTGAAAAAAACAAAAATGGATCAAGAATTACCTGCCTTACCTACCTACAGACCCAAGGAAATGAGGGTTAGAAGAAGAAAAACATTCCCTGCTTCAGAAGAAACAGTATCCTCAGAGATGAAGTGAATTCAATTAGAACAAAAAGGTAAAGGGAACATCCCAAGAAGAATCAAAACTCCTTGTACAACTCTAGCTTTTGTCTTCACCTCTCCCCTGCAAACTTCTTCAGTGAGTTTTCTATCTTGACCCTCTCTAATACCTTCTTTTTTTATACTGTAATTACTATGCTCCAGAATTACTCCTAACTTTTCACTATGACTGTCTCACATAATCATGAATAACTACATAATGGATTACAATGGACAAATTTTAGCCTTCATGTTTATGCCATCATTAGATACTGTCTTCTTAGCCTTCAATATTTCACCTTCTCCAGATATTCCTGTCACCTACCCCCCTTCTGTTTCCCTGGTCTCCACCCACCAGTTAAATACTAATATTCCTTAAAATTCCCTGTATTTAATTTCAGTTAGCATCATGCTTTATTTCCCCAAACTGTTATCTCAGAGCAAGTCTTATTTTCTGAATTTTACACACACACACACACACACACACACACACACACACACACACACACACACACACCCCACTGAACAGTTTTTTTCTCAGCTCTTCAAATTCAAAATATTAAAATCAAATACAATCTGCCCTGCTGGGCGTAGTGGTGCCCTCCTATAAACCCAGCACTTGGGAGGCTGAGACAGGAGGAACAACAGAAGTTCAAGCCCAGCCTGAGATACATACTGAGTTCAAACCCAACCTGACTACATAGCAAGAACCAATCTCAAAAACAAAATTCGGGCTGGGGATTTAGCTCAGTGATTCCGGTGCTTGTCTTGCAAGCCCAAGGACCCGGCTTCAATTCCCAGGTCACCATATACAATACTGGATGTGGAGCTCACGCCCAGCAGCAATCAGTACCACATACCACAGTGCCAGGTACGGTGGCTCACACCTGTAATCCCAGCACTTGGGAGACAGAGGCAGGAAGATTGCTGTGATGTGAGTTTGAGGCTGAGCTCAGCGCCAGCCTGAACTACAAAGAAAGACCCTGTCTCAAAAAAAAAAAAAAAAAAAAAATCCTCCAGAATCTATTTCTCCCTAAATTACCAAAATCAGAACATAGGAGTCATTCTTGATAGGGCATTCATTTTCCCTATCTACATAATCACTTCTGCTCCTCAAATGTCTTTACACTCTTTCCTCCAATCATATTGCTAGTAACCTGCTATTGTCCTTCCTACAGCAAAATCTCTTCTGAAAAAGGTGACAGACACCACTCTTAATATCTTCCTGGTCATTAAAAACAACGAAAGGGGAGTGACAGCCACAAAGACCTTCTTAAACTAAATATAGGGCCTTGACATTTTCTTACTTAAATATCTTTTTAAAAGTTTTCCTAGTAGGCTTAAACTAAATCCCAGAACTCTTGGCTTGTACTCAGGGCTATCTTCCTTATAATTTTGCTGCTATCTGCCTCTCAACTACCATCTCAAAAACACTCTCACACTTCCTTAATCACTTATTTACTCCACAAACATTTACCAAGTGTCTATGACATGCCTCAAATATGCTATACACTGGGAGATGATGAATATTGACAAGGATCATGTCATTATGTTCCAGCTTTACTCTAATATTTTATTTTCTGAATATTTTCTCTGTTCAGAATCAAATCTAAGACTTACATTCCCTGACTATCTCCTCTCCAACCTTCAAAACTTAGATTTCATGCTGGGGATTTAGCTCAAGTGGTACCACACCTACCTTGGAAGCATAAGAGGCCAAGTTCGAACACTTATAACCACAAAAACAACAACAATAACAACAAAAAACTCTTAGATTTCATGTCATTTCCTCAGGAAGAAAATTCACTTAAGACTCCAGACTTGATCAAACATTTAGCTATAGTACTCTAACCCTCCCTGTGTAGTTATTAATAAAAAAATTACTTTTTTATTTTTCCTACTAAACACATTATAATCTTTACTAGGATAGGAACTATACTTTTCTTAGGTTGTTGATTTATGATATCAACTTTGCAAACAACACTCTATTTTCTGGTTTAAAACAAGGCCTCATTAAATAATTCAGGCTGGCCCTGAACTCATTTTATAGCCCAGATTGGCCTCAAAGTCTCAGCAATCGTCCTGCCCCAGCCTCCGTCAGTGCTGGGATTACAGGCATGCACCACTATGCTCAGCTGTCAGTGTTAGCAACATTCTTTCATAGAAACAAGGCTTGAATTTTAAGAATATTACCTTTCTTGAGTGGTTTGTTGTACCATCTATCTTTTTTGATGTCAGGAATGGTAATCCTTACTGATGGATTCTCAACTAGAATTTTATGCAGCAGAGCTGAAAACATTAAAACAACATTTACAAAAAGTCATGCAAATTACAAAAGCCTAGGACTTGTGGTATGAGACATACTCCCTTTTGGCCTTATATATGTCCAAATATTATTTCTGCATCAAGGAAAGAATAAAGCTACCAAACTATTGCTTTAATTTTATTCAGTTGTTCTTTCCTGCTATCTCTACCTTAGAATACCCTTTCCATATTCTGATTCTCAATTGTTTTTGACTGAGCAGAGTAAGAGTCAAGTAGAGATTTTCCCCATGTGACAGTAACATGAGAGTAAAAAACAAAAAACAAAAGAAACCAAACTCTTAAACATTTCTAACACCAGATTTCATTGCTCTAATATGTCATGTTCTTACATTACTTCTTCATTCACAGTTTTATACAGAAAGTTTTCTCATCAGGGCTGGGAAGTTAGCTCAGTGGTTCCGGTGCCTGTCTTGCAAGCGCAAGGACCCGGGTTCGATTCCCCGGTAACCACATACCATACTAGGCATGGAGACTCACGCCCAGCAGCAACCACATACCACAGTGCCAGGCGTGGTGGCTCATGCCTGTAATCCCAGCACTTGGGAGGCAGAGGCAGGAGGATTGCTGTGATGTGAGTTTGAGGCTGAGCTCAGGGCCAGCCTAAAGCACAAAAGTGAGACCCTGTCTCAAAAAAACCTAAAAAAAGAGAAAGTTTTCTCATCAATAGCTTTTTAGGAGAACTAATATAACCATCACCCTAATGCATTTTAATTATCTTGATAATTCATACATCTCCTATGAAGGGATGAGGAGGATTAAAAGGTTATATACATGTATGAAAACACCTCATTAAAATGCAGTGTTTTGTAAAAATGAGAGGTACTAATCATACAATATATTTTTCTAAAAGAATGCATTTGAAAAGAATGCATTTAGAAATGCATTTCTAAAAGAATGCATTTGTCTCCCAATACCAAAATTATTTTCTAACAAACCAAAGACTTAACTGTAAAATGACAGGCAAAAAAACATTAAATGAAAACATAAGAAACCTTTTTTAAAAATTAGGGATTAAAAAAGATTTTTCCAAATATGCCAATGTAGTCAGAAACCACAAATATCCATATAGATTTGCCAATTATAAAATTTTACATACTGTGATACCTTGGTTGTCAAATGTCTCCAAGCTCAAACTTCCCACTGCAATACTAAAACAAGAAAATCCAAAAAAATCTGCTCTGTGTTCGTAACTTTGCTCCATAGTCAAAATGAATTTAAAAATCTTGGATGAAAGGCTGGGAATGGAGCTCAATGGCATCACATTTGCCTGGCAAGAGTAAGGTCCTAAGTTGATCCCCATACCAAGAAAAATAAATTAATAAATTAAATAAAACCTACATGGGTAGACTGAATCATGCACTATCTCTCCTTGAACACAAGAGGGTGGTATTTCAGTCTAAGTGCCACTCTTGCCCAGACAATAATGCTTAAAGCAGTCATTATGCTTGTCTTTCCTTTGCACTTCATTTGTGTAAAATATTGTAACAATGACCCCCAAACAAAGTGATACCAGCAGTAAAGCTAACAGGAAAACTATGAGGACTGCAATACAGTTAAAGAAAGATCAGTGCAAAATCTGATAAAGTCCTGGAAAAATGAAGACATAAGTATAACTTTTGAGCCTCAGAATCAATTATTTATTTTTTCATTATTTCTCATGAGGAAAAATATGTTCAGTTCTTGAGCTTTTCTGTGTTCAAACAAAAAGTGAGGAAGAATTCAGTTCAACAACTGAGGTATTACTGTGCAATTTTACATATTATCAAAGTAACAAAATGAAAATGATAAATTGTACACTTGTATGCAAAGGTCAAACAACAATTTTAATTTTAAAAAGCTCTTAAAAGATAAATATATCCATCTACCTATAGATATATCTATTTATGTCTATGTCTATCTATACATATCTATCGATATCTATAGATATCTATCGATAGAAAAATCTATTTATACATATATCTATATATCTATACCTATATATATCTATACATCTATACATATATCTATATCTATACATAAATCTATATATATACATATAACTAGCTATAGATATATAGACACTATCTATAGATATATCTCTCCTTGCTAAAACTAGGTAAAGCTGACAAAAAGCTAATAAATATATATAGCTAATAAATATATATATAATGTAACTCATTAGTATTAAACTTAAAAATCAGTATCATTTTCAGACTTCTTAGAATAAATTTTAAAATATAAACTGACAGTGATGATATTATGAAATGCTACAAACTTTTTAGAAAGCAGTTTGTTAAAATAAGTCACAGTAGGGCTAGGGATTTAGCTCAGTGGTTCTGGTGCCTGCCTTGCAAGCACAAGGTCCCAAGTTCATCCTGGTAACCACTTATAACAATGCCAGGGGCCAGGGATTTAGTTCAGTAGTTGTAACATCTGCCTTGCAGGTGCAAGGGCCTGGGTTTGATCCCTGTTAACCGCATACAATAATGCCAGGTCTGGAGACTCACACCCAACAGCAATCAGAACCACACACCACAGTGCCAGGTGGGGTGGCTCACATCTGTAATCCCTGCACTAGGAGGAAGAGGCAGGAGAATTGCTGAGGTCTAAGTTGAGTTTAGGATTAGTGTGAACAACAAAGTGAGACCCTGTCTCAAAGGAAAAAAAAAGTCACAGTACTTAAACTACATATATCCTGACCCTGCAATTTTGCTCCTAGGTACAAGTTAAATATTTATAAGGGTATGTGCAAAGATTAAATTACACAGTGCTTTTCATACTTCTTATACAACTCTGTAAATTCAAAAAACAATCTAAATCTCTGACAAAGTGAAATGGATCAATAAGGTGTGTCCATATTGCAGAATACCATCATGGCCTTTAAAAACAGTGATGGAAGCCGAGAGTGGTGGGGCTCATGCCTATAATCTTAGCATTCGGGAGGCAGAGGCAGGAGGATTGCTGTGGGTTCGAGGCTAGCCTAGGCTACATAGTGAGCTCATGGCCAGCCTGAACTACACAGCAAGACCCTGTCTCAAATTTAATAAAAAAACCTGTGAATGATTTAATTTCTTGTAAATATATATATTTATAAATAATATACACATATAATAGGCATTTCTTATATATAACAGAGCATAGAAGCACCTATCAGAAAATTTTTAAAAGACTATTTTTGAGTGCAGAGATTATAAGATTTTTTTCTTAATGTATATTTTCTTTTTTTTTTTTTTTTTAGGTTTTTTGAGACAGGGTCTCGCTTTGTGGTTCAGGCTGGCCCTGAGCTCAGCCTCAAACTCACATCATAGCAATCCTCCTGCCTCTACCTCCCGAGTGCTGGGATTACAGGCATGAGCCACCACGCCCGGCACTGTGGTATGTGGTACTGGTTGCTGCTGGGTGTGAGTCTCCACGCCCAGTATGGTATGTGGTTACCGGGGATCGAACCCGGGTCCTTGCACTTGCAAGACAGGCACCGGAACCACTGAGCTAACTCCCCGGCCCTCTTAATGTATATTTTCTGACATCTACAAAGATCACATTATTTATATAGTTATTTAAAAGTTAAAAATAAATCGATAAATTCATAAAACTTTATCTAAGAAATCAATCATTTTAAACAAGATAACCAATCACCTAGAGGAGCAGAATCAATTTTTTTCCAAGGGTTGAGGTATGTCTTTTTTTCTTTCCAATCTGAATATTCCTGACAACTGTCACTGGGCTGGTCCCATGGCAATTCTAAAAAAGAAACAAATTATAGTTTTTTTAAGTGTTCATATAGTTACATGGCAAAGATTTCAAGAGAATATAATCAATATACAAATTCATAAAATATTTTCTCCAAATTAATTCAATATGCATTCCAAACTAAAAAACTACATATCAAGAAGCCAGGCCATGACTCAATATACATTAAAGACATGCATAATCAGACTGTGTAAACTGGGCATGATGGCACATATCTATAATCTCAGTATTTGGGAGGCTAATGCAAGAGGACTGTCTCAAATCTGAGGCCAACCTGACCTAAATAGTGAGCCTAAATTAATAGTGAGACCCTGTCTCAAAAAAAATAAAGTGGGTCAGGGATTTAGCTCAGCAGTTGGTACCTGCCTACTTTGCAAGCACACAGCACTAGTTTGATCCCTGGTACCACACACACGCACACACACACCCACACACACACACCTACTATATTACATTTCAAGGAAATATTACAGGCACTTCAAAATAGATGAACTAGTTCTTACCCTACAAATAAAAGATAGATAGATCTTTTGCAAATGGGAAGGGGATCTACAGATGGAGGGGAAAGTATAAGCAAATAAAAAGAACTAAGGTGTGTTACCAACTCCACATGATCAATGTAATTATTAGGTACTGCAATCATCTACTCATAAAAAAATGTGTTTATATGAAACTAAAAAGAGCTGGATGTTGTGACTATTAATTTATTTTTAAAATTTTTAAATCCATTTAATAGCTATATATATCTTATTTTTTTAAAACTTTTGGGATTTTAAATTTGAAGTTACTCATAAATTACTACTTGCAAGGACTACATGTTTGATTTCCTCAAATAATCTGTACATTAAAATTCTAATCTATAACATGATGTGGAGGATGTCTTTGGAATGTGATCAGGTCTCTCAGGGTGGAAGTCCTTGCAAAGCTATTTGTGTTCATATAAAAAAGACTAAGTACCTTACTTTTGCTCTCTCTGTTCTAGCATGTAAGAATACAGTAAAATAGCCCTTTCATCTGCAAGCCAGGATGACAGCCAACACCAGTTCATAACCATGCTTGTACACTCACACAAACGTTTTGCCTCCAGAATTTCTAAAATATAAATTTATTTTGCATAAGCACCTCCAGTCTGTTACTATGTTACAGCAGCCCAAACTGGTTAAGAAAGTATTAAAAAATACTGCTATATAAATATGGATTTCCTGAGCCGGGGATTTAGCTCAGTGGTTCGGGCGCCTGTTTTGCAAGCACAAGGGCCCGGGTTTGATCCCCAGTAACCACATACAACACTGGGCATGGAGACTCAGCCCAGCAGCAATCAGTACCACATACCACAGTGCCAGGTGTGGTGGCTCACGCCTACAATCCCAGCATTCAGGAGGCAGAGGCAGGAGGATTGCTGTGATATGATTTTGAGGATGAGCTCAGGGCCAGCCTGAACTACAAAGTGAGACCCTGTCTCAAAAAAATAGATTTCCCTTAAATTATTTTGGTAGGCAAATCTAACTTTCCATAACGCAGATGTTCTATCATGATTAAATGGCTCTTACCTCCAGCCAACATGGCAGTAAGTACTATTCCACAGGACCAAACATCAACTGGCTCTGCATGAAATTCCTTTCTCTTTAGAAGTTCTGGAGCAACATAAGGTAAAGTACCACACATCTTGTTCAATAAACGCTCACGATTATTATGCCGAAACACTGTGGCCAAACCAAAATCAGAAATTTTGAGGTTATCTAAACAAAAGAAAAAGAAGGCACTGAGTAATACAAACAGATATACTTACAAAAATTAAGTTTCGGACTGGGGATTTAGCTCAGTGGTTCAGGTGTCTGTCTTGCAAGCACAAGGGCCCGGGTTCAATCCCCAGTAACCACATACCATACTGGGCGTGGAGACTCACACACAGCAGCAACCAGTACCACATACCACAGTGCCAGGTGTGGTAACTCAGCCCTGTAATCCCAGCACACGGGAGGCAGAGGCAGGAGGATTGCTGCTATGTGAGTTTGAGGCTGAGCTCAGGGCCAGCCTGAACTACAAAGTGAGACCCTATCTCAAAAAAACAAACAAACTCTTAGCCAACCTTATCAAAAAAAAAAGAAAGAAAGGAAGAAAAGATCTGATCACAGGCAATTAGGAAGGAAAAAGATGAAATTACAACAGATCCTGCAGAAATGCAGATCATCAGTACGTTCCTCAAGAACCTGTACTCTAGTACAATGGAAAACACAGAAAAAATGGATAGATTTATAGAAGCATATCAATTACCAAAACTGAATCAAGAAGATATTAAAATTCTACATAAACCAATAGTAGTCAATGGAATTGAAGATGTAACTAAAAACCTACCAACAATGAAAAGCCCAGGCCCTGACAGTATCACTGCTGAATTCTATAAAAAGTTATAGAAGTCCTAATACCATTGCTTCTCAGACTCTTTAATGAAATTGAAAAGGAAGCAATACTCCCAAATACATTCCTGGAAGCAAGCATTTCTGTGATACCAAAAACAGAGAAGGCTCCAACCAAAAAGGAAAACAATAGCCCAATCTCTCTTATGAATATAGATGCAAAAATTCTCAAAATATTGGCAATAAATAAATAAAATACTGGCAAAGAGAATGCAACAAGTCATCAAGAAGAATATACACTATGATCATGTAGGATGGTTCAACATACACAAGTCAATAAATGTAATATTCCATATTAACAGTGCCAAATCATGATACATGGAGAAAAAGTGATTAAAAAGTCCGACATTGATTCATGATGAAAACCCTACAGAAAATTGGAATAATACATGGGACTCTAGATTCAAACTCTAACACTACAATAAACATTCAGAGCACTGAAAAATAAAAAATAAGTAAAGTTGGACTAGATGATCTTTATCTCAATCTGACAAAAGCTATCTATGACAACTCAACAGCCAACATTCAAAACAAAAAGCATTCATTCTAAATTCAGGATCAAGAAAAAGATATCCACTATAACCACTGTTTTGTTTTGTTTTGTTTTGTTTTGTTTGAGACAGGATCTCTCGCTTTGTAGTTTAGGCTGACCTTGGACTTACTATGTAGCCTAGTCTAGTCTCAAACTCAGCAGTCCTTCTGTCTCTGCCTCCCAAGCGCTGGGACTATAGGCATGAGCCACCACGCTTGGCACTGTGATAGGTGGTTACCAGGGATCGAACTCAGAACCTTGTGCTTGCCAGGCAGACGCTGGAACCACTGAGCTAAATCCCTAGACCTATAACCACTCTTATTTGATATAGTTCTGGAAACATTAGCCAAAATAACTAGTTGAGAAAGAAATAAAAGGATTAAGAAAATAAAACATTATTATTATTTGTGTTGATACTCTACATAGAAACTCCAAAAACTCTACTAAACTCTACTAAAGACTTCTAAATTGAATAACCAAATTCAGTAGCATAGCAGGATACAAAGTCAATACTGAAAAATTAGTAACATTGGGCTGGGGATATAGCTCAGTGGTTCCAGCGCCTGTCTTGCAAGCACAAGGGCCCGGGTTCGATCCCCAGTAACCACATACAATACTGAGTGTGGAGACTCATCCCCAGCAGCAACCAGTACCACATACCACAGTGCCGGGCGTGGTGGCTCACGCCTGTAATCCCAGCACTCGGGAGGCAGAAGCAGGAGGATTGCTGTGATGTGAGTTTGAGGCTGAGCTCAGGGCCAACCTGAACTACAAAACGAGACCTTGTCTCAAAAAATTAGTAACATTACTGTACGCAAATAACAAACTCACTGAGAGAAAAAATACGGGAAGCCACTCCTTTCACTATAGCATCCAAAAATATGAAATGTCTAGGAATCAATCTAGTGAAGGAAATAAAACACTTTTACATTGACAATCACAGAACTCTGAAAAGGGAGATTAAAGAGCCTATCAGAAAATACAAATATAAATGCCGGGCTTCAGGGCTTATGCACTCCAGAGGCAGAGGCAAGAGGATGGCTGTGAGTTCAAGGACATCCTGGGGTACATAGTGAGTTCAGGGCCAGACTGAATTATAAAGCAAGACCCTGTCTCAAAAAACTACAAAAAAAAAAAAAAAAAAGGAAAATATAAATATATTCCTTGTTCTTGGGTAGGAAGAAACAATAAAGTGAAAATGGCCATACTTCCAAAATAGTTATACAGTTATAAGATAATACCAATCAAAATACCAACCATATATATTAGAATTACAAAAAGCAATCCTAAAATTCATGTAGAATCAGAAGAGACCTAGAATAGCAAAAGCAATTCTAGACATAAAGGCAAAAGAGGCAGCACAATCCCTGACTAAAAATTACATTACAAAAGCTACTGTGATAAAAACACCATTTTTGGTACTAGCAAAAAAATAGACCTAAACAGACCCAAGGATCAGTGGAACAGATCAGAAGATGCAGGAACAACTCCATACATATTTAGCCATCTTATCTCTCACAGAGGGGCCAAATATCTTCACTAGAAGACAGACTGGTTCTTTAATAAATGGTGCTGGAAAAACTGGCTTTCCACAATAAAAGATTAAAAGTAGACCCATATCTTTCTAAACAAATTCTCATCACACAGGAACTATTACAAAGAATGAACAACTGGGATTTCATCTTATTAAAAAGCTTTTGCGGGGGCCGGGGATATAGCTCAGTGGTTCTGGCGCCTGTCTTGCAAGCGCAAGGGCCTGGGTTCGGTCCCGGTAACCACATAACAATACTGGGCGTGGAGATTCACCCCAGCAGCAACCAGTACCACATAATACAGTGCCGGACGTGGTGGCTCACGCCTGTAATCCCAGCACTGGGGAGGCAGAGGCAGGAGGATTGCTGTGATGTGAGTTTGAGGCTGAGCTCAGGGCCAGCCTGAACCACAAAGTGAAACCCTGTCTCAAAAAAAACCTTAAAAAAAAAAAAA
>PVIR01018507.1:0-15981 GCA_004026965.1 Petromus typicus | reverse complement strand
TGGTAACTTCCCCCAAAACTCAAAAGCATCATACCACATTAATATACACTCACTCATGTTTATAGCAGCACAATTTGTAATAACTAAATCTTAGAAACTGCCTAAATACTACCAACAGATGAATGCATGAAAATGTATTTTTTTTATACAATGGAGTACTACTCTGTCATAAAAGATTAGTTCAAGGTCCAGGGATTTAGCTCAGTGGTTTGGCGCCTGTCTTAAAGGCGCCACAAGGGTAAGGGCAGGGTTGATCCCCAGTAAACAAATACAATGCCGAGTGTGGAGACTCACACTCAGCAGCAATCAGTGCCACATACCACAGTGCCGCGCATGGTGGCTCACACCTGTAATCCCAGCACTCAGGAGGCAGAGGCAGGAGGATTACTGTGAGTTGGAGGCTGAGCTCAGGGCCAGCCTGAACTACTAAGCAAGAACCTGTCTCAAAAAAAAACAAAGATGAACTAAAGACATTTCTAGTTAAATGCATGTACCTTGAGACCATACCCTTAAGTGAAATAAATGGGATAAACATGTTTAAATACCACAGTGTCTCTCTTATCTGAGAAACCGTAAGTGGAAATAAGGGCTAAATATATGACTGATGTTAGAAAATGGAAAGAAAATGTTCAAATGAGAATATGAACAAGCAAGAGGAGGGAGAGAATGAAAAAAAGGACAAGAAAAAAAATAAAAGAAACAAATGGAATCAAAGTTCTTGTATGTGAGGAGGAGTAGGGGAGTTCAAAGGGAGGATTAAAAAAAGCAATATATATCATGTATAACTTCCCTATGATGACTGTTACCATTAGTATATCTAAAATGTACTAATAAATGTTTGTTCCAGAAGGAAAAAGAAAAATTATTTTATATATTTTGACCTTTATAAAAAAAAAATATTCTTTGCAAGTCTCCTTTTCTATTCTACATCTTTTTTTTTAAAGATAGGGTCCCGCTTTGTAGTTCAGGCTCGCCCCAAACTCACTATGTAGACAAGGCTGGCCTCAAACTCATAGCAATCCTCCTCCTCAGCCTCCATCTCTCTATTGCTGGGATTACAGACATGAGCCACTACAGCATTGTGATATGTGGTACGGGGATCCAACCAGACCTTGCACTTGCCAGGCAGACATGGAACCACTGAGCCAAATCCCTGGTCCTCTATTCTACAACTTTATATTCCTGAAATGTATACATGTCATTACCTGTAACTATAAATTATCCATTTCATAACTCAAGTCATTACAGTATATGCTGTCCTATTGTGTCCAAACATTCATCAACAGATTACCTTAAAATTTCTTTTTCCCTATACAAATATTTCTGAATATCTATAATTTTGCTATGTACTTTACAAAATAAGTTCCAGAAAGCTAAGTTAAACTCAGTAGTAGATTAGACCCAAACCAAGGCATGTTTAAATTCACTTTATAATAATTAATACTCCAGTATTTGATTCTAATTTTATAAGCACAGTACATTCCAAAGTAACTAATTCTGTTTACAGATCCATTAATGGAGGTCTTCCTTGTACCAATTCAAATTGCTTCTACATAGTTTTCACCAATATTTTCCAAAGAACCAAATTTAGTAATTAGCAAATTTTCCCTGTGTTCCCTCAGTAAGTGTTTATTCTACATAGTTCACAATAATAGCCCAAGAAATTATTTCCAATGTAGCCTCATCAGAGCAGTACTGGACTGCACATTCCTCATTCTGGATAATAGCACCTTAGTATCTTATCACTCAATTACATGGGTACTAGTCTTGCTGTCTAGTAAATTTCTTTTTTAATATCTTTCACTGCCAAGAACTTGGTTAGCTTTTGTAATTCAAACAACAGATTTCAGACTTTTCCTGAAAGAAAACAACTTAGATTTGATTCACCTCTAGGTCTGCTAAATTCACATTGTTCCAGGTATTTTAAAACACCTACTATTTTCTAGATGCTACTCAAATACTAGGAATAGTGCATTAAACAAGAGACAAACCACTGCCTCATATAGCTGTCGTTTGTCATCTTTTTTGATTCCAACTGTATAAGCTAACACTTTCCATATGTATCACTCTCAGTTTTAGAACACTCAAAAACTGAAACTAAGTTTTTTGCATCTTATTAAAGTCAGATAAAAAGGAGTAAACAGGATAAGTCTAAGGTCCAGGACAGTGGCAGTGAATGAATCTATGGCATGTATGTTTTTATCACTGGAAGCTCTAAAAGGTTCACTAGCACAGGTCTTGGGTATTCTAACAGAAATTCACTTTTATTAATTCATTTTAAAAAATTGTTTAAACTATTCATATATTTATTCATTAGTGAGCTACCATTTTTCTATGTTAGATTTCTCTACTTCACCTACATCTATATCATGAAAGACTTGTGAAATCTAAATATACATTTTTCAAATTTCCTTGTCAGTTTTTTTGTCCTAATATTTCAGTAATGCAAAAGCCTTGATCTTGCCTTATATGGCTGTATTAAAATGTATCATGAAGCTGGGCACAGTGGCTCATGCCTGTGATCTCAGCACTTGGGAGGCAGAGGCAAGAGGCTTGCCATGAGTTCAAGGTTAGCCCGGGCTACATAGTGAGTACAGGGTCAGCCTGAACTACAAAGCAAGACCCTGTCTCAAAAAGCTAAAAAAAAAAAAGTATCATGAACACAATGATAAACTTACCTCTTTCATCTAAAAGGAGATTTTCTGGCTTAATATCCCTGTGAGTTATTCCAATACCATGGAGATATACCTAAGGGGGAGGAAAAGAGACAAACTAGAATTTAGAACTTACTTTAGTCACACCAATTTTAAGCAGTAGAAAAAAAATTATTGTACCTACCACTCCTGCCATGAGTTGATGGAAGAATCTCTGAGCATCTTGTTCAGGCATGCCAATGTCTGGCTCTGTAAGAATTAATTACCAAAGTTAGTTTACTGAATAAATTTTATCAGGGATCAACCATACAAGCTTCTTAATTCAAATTTAGACATTAAGGATTACACTTTAGCAAAAGAATGTTACAGTAACAAAAATTCAAGAATCCATTAACACAGTATTTATTAACTCTTATTTTCCTGTAATTAAGTAGCAAAAACAATCTATCATAGAAAAGTTACAAAGAAATAAACTATCATCCAAATTTAGAATGCAAGGTATGCGTCCAATGTTATTTTATGCTTGTAATAACTCAAATTTATTTAATATCCTTCAAATTCTCCTTATTTTTAATAAGTGCTATTTTTAAGAGTATTTTTCTCAAATCTTAGATATAACTGTCAATGTCGAACTCTAAGCTTTAAGTCAATTTTACCAAATATTGGACAGTTTTAAATTCCATAGTACCTCCTACACTACAAAATGATGAATACCTATGAAGTTCCTTTAGAAAAGCTTTACTAAGAAATGTTCTATTGGACTTGCCAGGCACAGTGCCTGCTTGATAAGCATGAAGTCCTGAGTTAGATTCTCAGAAGCAAACAAAAAATGTTCTATTATCATTTTATTTTACCTTTTGTATTTTGATGTCTCTTATCAATTCTATTTCTTTTACTTTCAACTCTCTTGATATTTACATTGGCAATTTTATCTGATTTTTATTTTTTGGTACTGGGGATCCAATTCAGGACCTTGGCCTATAAGGCGGGCGCTAGAACTGCTAAGCTAAATCACTGACTTCATTGGCAATTTCAGTAATCAGTTTTTTTTTTTTTAAGGTTTTTTTGAGACACGGTCTCGCTTTGTGGTTCAGGCTGGCCCTGAGCTCAGCCTCAAACTCACATCACAGCAATCCTCCTGCCTCTGCCTCCCAAGTGCTGGGATGACAGTCGTGAGCCGTCACGCCCGGCACTGTGGTATGTGGTACTGGTTGCTGCTGGGCGTGAGTCTCCATGCCCAGTATGGTATGTGGTTACTGGGGATCAAACGCGGGTCCTTGCGCTTGCAAGACAGGCGCAGGAACCACTGAGCTAAATCCCCGGCCCAGTAATCAGTTTTTTTAACTACTAATAAAATAGCTTTAAATAAACTCAGATACACAGAATATATTTTATGTACTTCTCAGTGTACTATAATAATCTTCTGAGTCTGAAAAGGAATACTTAAGTACCAAATGGAATTATATGTCTATGTAAAAATTCTAGAAAACCCAATTTTTTCACTTAAACAACACGCTACTATTCTTGATCTGAAAACCTATGCAATGATTTTATTCTAAAGTAGAAAAAATTACATAGGGAAACAATAGATTGTATTTATAAGGTACTTCACCATGAAACTAGTTTATCATTCTTAAACTTCATAAAATACCAATTCCAAACAAAATCCTTATGTAACTTAAGAATTCTTTCACTGACTTTATACTATTACTAGGTTACTGTTAACATAAATTGACCCCCCAAAAAGGGCAATTTACTTCCATTTTATTGTTGCATAAGCAGTTCTGAAAGGAAAATGATGAAATAGCTACCCAAGGTTAATAACACGTATTTAGAACATTTTTTAGCACAGTAAGTATCTTAAATTTTTTCCATACCTATTCTATCAAAAAGCTCTCCCCCACTACAGTACTCCAGAAACAGATATTGGATATTGCCTTCTCTCCTATGACCATAGAATTTCACTACGTTGTCATGATTTAACATTTTATTGATACAGATCTCTTTCTTAATGTTTTCTGGACAATCTATGGCACGCTTCATATCTACAATCTTCACTGCAACTGCTTCTTCAGTTATTCTATTCACAGCAAGCTGAACTCTAAAACAAGAAAAGGAAGAATTATAACACTGTAGACATTTGAATTTTATTTGTTTTAAAATTCAAAATATTAAAGAAGACACACTGAAAACTATTTTACATCTACTGTTTTCTCCACCAAAGAGAAACTAAGTAAATGGACCCTGCCATGTTGTCAACAGATATTTTTCGAAATGTAAAGTACTATGGTTAACACTCCAAAAAATTCATTATGTAATACACACAAGTCATTTTTAAAATGCTTGATAAAATAAACTGATAGTAACAATTCTAGATTGTGTCACATACATAGATGTTCTAGTCAGAGTTTTAATAACATTTAGTAATCTCATGCCTGTAGTAACTATTCTATTTGGGGGGTAGGTAATATTACCATTTACAGTTGCAGAAAAAGAGGCATGCAACAGGAGGAAGCTTGCCTAAGAGCACAAAACCAGATCACTGTGAGATTACTTAGAGTGAGAATTTGGAACGAGACAAGCTGTGCCAAACTCCATTCATTTAATCACTATCCTTAAACTCCAAGACCATTTGGTTGTTAGGGAAAACAATAACTTCACAGATAAAAGGGGTAAAGGGATAGGAGCAGAGGGAAGGCAGGGGAAAAAAGAAGTTGGGAAAATCATTAACTCTTACAAATGATTGTGTAACTTCACTTGGTAAGTCTTGGTATCGAAATGCAAAGATCTGTTCTCTAAGGCATCTGCGTTACGACAACGTCTCTGCGTTACGACAACTCCAAAATACTAAATATGTGCTCTGACAGGCTAACACAGAAAACTAAGCAAGAATGAAGGCATGATAAAATTAGGTTCAAACTCACTCTCCATAGGCACCTTCTCCCAGCGTTTGCACTAAGTCCCAGTCTTCCACAAAAGGCACTGCCATGACTCCACCAAGCAGCCGGCTGTAAAAGGTAGGAAGCCAGAACGTATGGGGATGAGTGCAAGCTCTGATCACCTGCAAAGCCACTGCGCACTCCTCTCGCCAAGATTCCCTACAACACCCCATCCATATTTATCCAAGTGTTAAACCACAACCAACGATTATTAAGTCTAGACGTTTTGTTATGTAAATCACGCACACAGGCGGATGAGACTCCCTTCCACAGGCCTCAAGTGAAACTGAAAACAGTAGTTGGGAGGAGCTGAAAGATAGAGGCTTTCTGAAGAAAGACTGTGGAAGGCGGAGGGAGAAGTGAAGGGTGGGGAAGAGTAAAACACTGGGTTAAGGGAGGAAGCCAGGAAGACTGAGGCATTCGCAGCCCCTCCTACCTCCAGCGAAGATCCAATTCGCACCCCGATCCCACCCGTCCCAAAAGCCTGGACGAGCGCGGGGCGGGGCCAAACTGCCTGACAAACGGAAGGTGGGACCCACAGGACTGCGTCCCAATCTGGCAGGTGCCCAGCCAGAAGCGTACTAGTTCCTGGTCTCGCACTCCATACAATAAGGACCCGTACACACCCCTCTACCCTCTGAAACCGTCCCTCCGCTAGAGGTTCCCCATCCTCCGCTCGTCCTCAGTAACACTGTCCGTGCTCTTCCTCACTCAACTAGACCCCAAACCCTTTCCCAGACTTCTTTCCCACCTCAATGGCCGCCTCCCCTCACCAGGTTGTTCTTTGCCTGCCACCACAGAAATCCAAATGCAGCGTTTTTCCCGCCAAAACTTGCTTGCGTCACAATATCGTAAACGCGCGCGTCCTTGCCGTAAAGCAGGGTGGCGTGCGATCCCGCATCCCGCTGCTGTGAGTGGCCGAGTCCTCCCTTCCATCTGGTTCAGCCCATCCGACCCGGTTCGCTAGAGGTCGGAGACAGAACCTAGCCGGAGAGACAAACCGTCGACTGCAGGTGGGCGAACCGACCCGGGCCCCCATGTGAAGTGGCATTCGGCGTGTGGAGCTCGGCGGGTCGGCGCCGAAGCCTCCCCTGGAAACAGCCTGAGCTGCGCGGGTGCCGGGTAAAACGACCGGCTGGCACCGCTGGGCGGCTGCCGGCAGGACTAGAGACTCGAGCTTGGAGCGCTGGGTGAATTTGAGAGCGTGGTTTCCACAGTATCTCAGCGCAAAGCTGGCCATGACAGGCGTTTAACTATAAAAAATGAGAGATTTTTGTGGTAGGAGCTAGAAACGTCAAAAAATGGCCATAAATGGGGTAGGGGCAGGAAAAAGATTTTGGGGGGCAGTTTGAGGAAAGGTCACAACTGCTGATTTTGCTTTGTCAGGGAAGGCTCCAAAACAGTACTTTAGTTCAGCCTTTTTTGAATAAAGATTCACCTGCTTAGCTTAGTACTACTAGCTACCTCATTAATGAATTAGGAATTGTAAAAACAAGCCAGTAGAAGCCGAAATTTTGCAACGCAAAGAAGTCGAATAACCAAGAAAAGTAAGTTCTGAACAAAAGGACTTAAGAACATAGTTTGGGAAAACTTAGGTAGTCCCCGATGGTAACTAAGTAAACAGAAAACGCAAGGCATACCAAGATCAACATTTAATTCCCTTTCCTCAAAACTGGGCCACACTTGGGCCGGGAATGTAGCTCAGTAGCATTGCACCTGCTTGGCTAGTGCAAGGTCCCGAGTTTGATTCCCAGTACTGAAAAACAAACAAACATACACTTGGGCCACACTCAACATAAATCTAATGATAAGTCATTGAGCAAAATACATTACATGCTTCCCCACAAGCACACATCTTTAAAGGTGCAAAATGTTCGAACAAAATTTTATAAATGTTTACATGTGAAGCCTTGAACCATGACATTCATTTTAGATTCATGGTAGAGCAAATTGTCTAAATCATTTATCCCAGCTACTCTATGATTTCTTCTGTGCTGAAAATAAAAGAATATGAAGAAAAGACCTGCATAGCTCCTAAATATCTAGGTGGAACTAATATATGTTTAGCCTGAAAACAATGTAATACAGATTCAGGTACATTACTGGTTAAAGAGCACATAAGAGAATGACTAGTTTCTTTTCCCTCTGAAACCTATCTAAAATAAAAGATAATTTTTTAAAAAAGTAACTTCTAAGAATAGAGTAAAGAAAACATTTTGTAAAGTAGAAACTTTTAGATGAAAGGTGACTTAAGAAAAATCCCAAAAGCAGCCCTGCAACCTAGTGAAATAAAGCAATCTGATTTACATCATAGAAATCTCAAAGGCTCCTACTGAATTGGTGACACTAGGCAACTCTGTGGAAAAAAAGTAGAGCAAAAAGAGAATAGGTTTGGGCCGGGGAGTTAGCTCAGTGGTTCCGGCGCCTGTCTTGCAAGCACAAGGGCCCGGGTTCGATTCCCGGTAACCACATAACAATACTGGGTGTGGAGACCCACACCCAGCAGCAACCAGTACCACATACCACAGTGCCGGGCGTGGTGGCTCACGCCTGTAATCCCAGCACTCGGGAGGCAGAAGCAGGAGGATTGTGATGTGAGTTTGAGGCTGAGCTCAGGGCCAGCCTGAACCACAAAAAGCGAGACCCTGTCTCAAAAAACCTAAAAAAAAAAGAGAGAATAGGTTTGAAGACTATACATAAAGCAAAAGGGCCTCTGCTTGTCCTTACAATTCTATGAAGGAACTAAGGGGTTGGCTCAAGATTTGAGGTTAAATACATTATATCTAAACTGGAGAGAAACCCAGATACCTCATTGAAAACAGAGAAGTATGCACTGATGGTTGGCCATATAAACTCTTTCCCTACTCCACTATCAAAAAACTGGCAGGTAGCTTATATATTAGAGTAAACGGATATATAGAAGTCACTAGCATTAGGGATTTTCTCAAAACCAAACTAAACAAAACAAAAAAACCCAGGCAGATCACAGTAGATTGAAAACATTAATAAGCAAAGAGCCCAATTCTACCAACGACAACCCTTTCCATCAGCCTCTTATGGTTCCTTTTCTAAAAGCAGACAACCATGAATTTGAGAAAGACTTTAACTGAAAAGATCTCAAAATAAAAGAATATCCTAACAAAAAAGCTCTTGAACATTACGAGCAGGGGAAATACATCAACAGCATTTTAAATAGGTCAAAAAATACAGTTGAGGAAATCTCCCAGAAGGAAGATGTAAAGTAGTACTACAAATAAGAGGATATTAGGAGATTGATTCAAAAAGTCCAACATCTCATAACTATAAGAAACAATGGAATACACATAAAACACAAGAGTACTTTCCTGACAGGACTTGACTTGCATTCATAAAGTCCAAAGTATGTAGCACAACTAGTGACCCAGTCAAGATACAACACTGGCAAATGTTCTGACCTGTACAAAGAGAAGATCCTAAGTGGTCAGGACTGAGGTGAGGATGAACAAGCATTACTAATAATTGGAATAACACTGCATTTCTCAAGTTTGGAAGATAGAATACAAAAGGTCAATAGTTACATAATCCTGAAGAAAATTATTCCCTACAGGTAAACCCAGCTCACCTGTCAAATGAGTATAACAAGAGACATGGAAGATCTCCAGAAATTTACTGTATCTTCCACATACATTTCCTCAGGAAGGAGCTTAAATGTGATAAGTCAAAAAAGAAGCCAAAAAAAAAAAGGCAGACATGGTGGTACATGCCTATAATCCCAGTACTCTGGGAGTTTGAAATAGGAGAATCAAAAGATCAAGGAAAGCCTGGGCAAATTAATGACTTATTCAGACTCTCTCCCAAATAAAAACTAACAAAGAGCTGGGGATATAGCTCAGAGGAAAGCTTTGACATTAATCCTCAGTATTTAAAAAAAAGTCAAAAGATTGAAAAATATACACACAATAGCAAAACAATACTACCTAGAAGATCTAGAGAAAAACCAAATGGAAATGGAACATACCAAACTAGAAAACATCCTAAAGAATGAATAACTAATGTGTTAACAGATGAGGCTGGCAAAATTGAAGGAGAATTGGGGATTAAATAAGAGGAAATTCGAAAGATAACTCCCTAATGAGTTTGCAGGAAAAATACTAACAGTATATACTACATGAATTAGTTGAAAATAGTCCAAAGATAAAAAATACTGATCTAATTTAAACAGATCTAACAGGTGAACAGACTAGAAAAATTGAATAATTAGAACCACAACAGTAGGCTATAACTAAAATTAGAGTTATACTAAGAATACAGGTGTGCATAGAAGAGGGTGGTGGAAAAGCTAAAGAGTGAGATTCCACATCAGTAAGTCAACATAATACTGAAAATAGAAACACCAAAACCTAGTAAATAAAGCAAGTTATTTAATGACATGGAGGTAAGTAACAAGAAGAGCAAATTATGTCATGAAGTTAAGTAAAAAGAATCAGTAGTTAAAACTGGTTACTTCTGGGGAGTAGAAAATGTTTTATAATTGGTCTTTTTTTAAGTGAGTGTACCATAACCGTGAAAATGAAAGTGTGTGTGTGTGTGTGGTTTTTTGAGACAAAGTCTCACTGTATAGTTCAGCCTGACTTTGAACTCAATTTGTAGCTCAGGTTGTCTTCAAACTCATAGTGAGTCTCCTGCCTCAGCCTTCTGAGTGCTAAGATTATGAGTGTGTGCCACAAAGTAGGTATTTTTAAAAGTTTCATGTAGCTAGGAGTGGTGGTACATGCTTGTAATCTTGCCACTCAGAAGGGTGAGAGAGGAAGATTCCAAGTTTTAGGCTACCCTAGGCTAATAGTGAGTTCAAAATCAGCCTGAACTGCTAAACCTGTCTCAAACAGAAAAAACAGCTTCATGAAGCCTTGAAAGTAACAAAACTAAATTCCTAAAAGCCACAATTATAGTTATAAATTATCCCTACAGAGTAAATTTACTAAAGGTCTCATTAATCATGTTGATAAATAAAACTCAGAATAATATCTAGGGAATAACAAGTTCGTATACATAGATACAGATATATACAGTTTTTGTTGGTGGTTTATTTGAGAGGATTGAGACAGACATTTTTGTGCTTTAGGTTTTAGGTTTTTTTGTAGCACTGGGGATCAAACCCAGGTAGGACCTTGTGCTTGCCAGGCAGGGGTGGCGCCACTGAGCTACACTCCTGACCCAAGACAGGGTCTTAATGTAATTTAGGCTGGCCTCAGATCCATGGCAATCCTGCTTTAGCTTCCCAAGTGCAGGGATTACAGAGGCAGGCACCAGCAAGTAATATGTTTCACTATAGTAAACCAAATCTTATATTAAATCTAAGTGTCAACCACAGATGAATTCTACACATAATATAAACTGCCTTGAAAATGAAATTCCTTAGTTATACAGGTATGCTCAAACAGAACTTTAGGAGTACCATTCCAACTTACCTAAAGCCACAGAATTCCTATTTTTCAAAACAAATATTTGACATCTGCCTTATATTTCTTAATGTATATACATTTATTTGCATGTGTACATATCTATTTATATGTAGATTTATATGTATGTACACTTGTAAGCTGGGCATGATCATGCCTATAATCTCTGTATTTTGGGAATCTGAGGCAGGAGGACTGAAAGTCCAAGAAGTGGGCTGGGGATTTAGCTCAGTGGTCCCAGTGTCTGCCTGGCAAGCACAAGGTCCCAAGTTCAATCCCAGTGTAACCACATACCACAGTGCTGGGCGTGATGACTCAAGCCTGTAATTCCAGCACTTAGAAGGCAGAAGCACAAAGACTGCTGTGAGTTTGAGGTTGGCCTGGGCTACATAGTGAGTTCAGGGCCAGTCTGAACTATAAAGCAAGACCCTGTCTCCAAAAAAAAAGGGGGCGGGGGCTATATATATATATATATATATGAGTGACCCGCCTTACAATGTAAAATACATAAAATGTCCTACCATACTCAACAAAAAGTTCTTTGTCCTGACATGAAATATTTATGAGATCTTAGTGTTTGTTTAAAGTTAAAATTTGTAAGAATTTTCTCTTCTTGCATTCAGGCGGTGCTCTCCAGGTATTTGCTAATGGCAGTGCTTCTCCTGATTTGTCTCTTATTTTCCAAGGGCTTCAGAACCAGTGCCTGAGCTTGAAGTAGTATATGAAAACAAAAGAGAGGGCTGGGGATTTAGCTCAGTGGCTGTTTACCTGCATCAAAGCTCAAGATTCTGAGTTCAATCACTGATGGTATTACCAGGTATGGTGCCGCACACCTGTACTCCCAGCACTTGGGAGATGGAGGCAGGAGGATTGTCACAAGTACAAGACATAGCCGGGGATACATAGTGACTTTAGGGCCAGCCTGAACTATAAAGCGAGAGTATATCTCCAAAAAAGAAAAACAGGTACATTGATAAAACAAGGAGAATTTCTTCTCTGAATAACTAGTCTTAGTGCACATTTAAAAGAAGTGAATGTAAAAGTCAGTTTGTGTATCATAGTTTGAGAATACTGAAAAGATGTATTTCAAATAGTATATATATTTAAGTTAATTCATAAATATCTACTGACCAAGCTCTCCAATTGAAATTTTTCTTCTCCATTTTTAACAATAATTTTACTTTGTTTTGAGGCTTCAAAACTACTGATTTAGTGACTCTGGATTATTCTTGCTTTTTGGATTTATTTTTGGTAGGACTGAATAATGAATTCCGGACCTCTGAATTGATGTACATTTCTAGCATTTTGAGGAGACAGAGTCTTGCTAAGCTGCCCAGCCTGGATGTGAACTTGTGATTTTCCTGCCTCAGCATCTCAGAGTGTTATTTCTGCTTTAGCAGACATAGTTCAGGTCTAGCTAGCAATTTGTCCATCCCTAATAAAATCAGAGAACCTCAGGCCAGAGATTTAGCTCAGTGGTTCAGGAGCCTGCTTAGCAAACGCAAGGTCCCGCGTTCAATCACCACATACCACAGTGCCAGGTGTGGTGGCTCATCTCTGTAATTATAGCACTGGGGAGGCTGAGGCAGGAGGACTTCCTTGAGTTCAAGGCTAGCCTGGGCTACAAAGTGAGTTCAGGGCCAGCCTGAACAACATACAAAGTGAGACCCTGTCTCAAAAAACTAAAAAGAAAAAAAAAATCAAAGAACCTCTAAGGGTAAGACACTGCAGACAGATACATAACAGAAAAGTTGCTTTTCCTGCCCATAAACACACTCCTCTGGTCCCACAAACATTTATTTCATTAGATAAAAATTTATTGAGCACCCATTATATGCAAGCCATTCACTAGGTGCTACAATACAGAAAGTATAACAAAAATGTTTATATACGGAGACTCAGAGCTAATCCCTGACAGTTTTCCTGATATGAGAAAGAATATCCTATTTGGCTCATTTACAGAGCTAAGAGCATGGATAAGGTCTGCTATTGTCCTATCAGCCCAGCACAAACTTTTACTTTCCTCAAATCAGCAATAAGTCAAAACAAATAAGGCACATTTTTAAAAAATTCCCCCCTTTAATTGACCAAAGTAAAGCCATGACATTTCATTTGGTAACCTGCTCAGAATTAAAAAAATCATTCCATTTAGCCCAGCCCACAATGTCCAGGGCAAAACTTCCAGACAATTCTAATCCCATCCAGCTGTTCTTATAAACTGTATTTTAAAAAATCTTCAACGTCCTAAATATGACGTGTTCAGTGCGAAGCATATCAGAGCTGAATGTAACATTTATGTTCTTGACAAGCCTCGATTATCCAGGTCCTTTACCTGCAACATAAAAAATGCCAGGTTAATATTTACAATCAGGTCAACTTTGGAGGGATTTTCCACTAAATGGCTTCAACAGAGGAGGGCATACACTGGGTTCTGCCCCTCAGTGTGACACTGTGATTAGATGAGCTGGGTTTGAACTAGCTATGCTTTTGCAGTACCTCCCATGATGAGCAGTATGAATGACCTACTTTTCCTGTGGATGAAAGGTTCTTAAGAGACAATATACTGGCTGGGGATTTAGCTCAGTGGTACCGGCAGCGCCTGTCTTGCAAGCTCAAGGGCCCGGTTGATTCTCAGTAACCACATACAATACTGGGCATGGAGACTCATGCCCAGCAGCAATCAGAACCACATACCACAGTGCTGGGGGTGGTGGCTCACACCTGTAATCCCAGCACTCAGGAGGCAGAGGCAGAAGGATTGCTGTGATGTGTGTTTGAGGCTGAGCTCAGGGCCAGCCTGAACTACAAAGTGAGACCCTGTCTCAAAGCAACAAAACAAAAAAGAGACAATATACTTTGATGTAATACCATGGACTCTGCCATAAATTGTTCGGTAGAAGAAAATGTAGTTCAGAAATAGAGACACGTTCTTATTTTTTACTCCCCAAGTCACATGAATGCTAAAACATACTGAGTTAAGCCACTACCACAAAAAACAGCAATGCCTGGTGATTTAGCTCATCGGTTCCAGTGTCTGCATGGCAAGCACAAGTCCTAAATTCAGTCCCCGGTACCATATACCACAATGGGGCATGGTGGCCTTATGTCTGTA
Organism: Petromus typicus; assembly: GCA_004026965.1. NCBI lineage: Eukaryota > Metazoa > Chordata > Mammalia > Rodentia > Petromuridae > Petromus > Petromus typicus. Next base: position 1,838 of record PVIR01018507.1, on the reverse strand, counting down.
ATCCCAGCACTTCAGAGGCACAGGCAGGAGATCACTGTGAGTTCAAGACTATCCTGGGCTATACAGTGATTTCCGGGCCAGTATGAACTACAAAGCAAGACCCTGTCTTTAAAAAAAAAAAACACAGCAGTAACTGTCAAGACAACAGCCAAGTATGATGTTATTTTTAAAGGACAGTCTAAAATTAAAATGGTAAATGTGTGAGCTAGAAGCTACTTTTCAGACATGAGTCATAATTGTCCCATTTGAGAAATATGTGGACAACTTTTTAAGCATCAGAACTCATCTGTAAACATAAAAGTTTTTCTTGAGATGGCATAGCACTGTTCACCTTATATATCCTGACCAGCCAGTGTTCTGTAGTATATGCTTCCTCCAGGACATCAAGCTCAAAGTCTTTATTCCCAATCTCAGCATTTCGGACACGGTCAAAGCCTGGTGGACGCTCTAAGAAGGGACAAAGAAAGAACACTTCTTTCTACAATGCTCGCTTCTAAAGAAACAGTAAATCAACTCAGAATATCATCCATTATTCACATTGTTATTCCACTGTGTGCAGTGTGATGAGAGTGGAATCTACCAAGCACGCATTAGCTATTCCATTCCTTAGTACATACGTTCTTCAAAAAACGATGCTTAGTGGAATCCACGGAGCTTATCTTGTCCAAGACGGGAGCTGACTTCCAAGCCCCTATATTCTTGAGATCTGTCATAACACACCCATAATCTCCCATGGATCAGAGAAGCTGCCAAGGGCCCCATCCAATTCAGAAACTGCCCACAGTATAAAGCCACAAAATCAAAACAAAGAAAACACTTAACCTGACCAAATCCCTCTCAATGTTTTCATCTGAAAAAATGAAACCCTTAGTCCTCTTCTTTTTTATTCTTTTCCTTATTGCAAGCCTCAGTAAAAGATCAATGTTTAAACCAGACATGGTGGCTTTTAATCCTGCACCCTGAGGGGCTGAGACAGGAAGACTGCAAGTTTGAGACCAGCCTGGGCAACATAACAATCTAGGAAATCCCTTTCTCAAATGAAAACTTTTAAAAAGGGATCAGGGTGTAGCTCAGTGCAAAAGCCCTGGGTTCAATCCCCAACAGCAGAAATAAATTTAAAATTTTAAAAAGATGAATATTTTAAAAGCACAGAAGCTGGAGGCAAACTACCTGAGTTTGACTCGGCCACTAGCCATGTAGTGTTACAGAGTTCAATAACCCATCGATACCTCAATTTCCTTACATAAAAATACCAATAATACCATATCTACCTTTTGGATTGCTATAAAGATTAAAAGAGCCAAAAGACATCAAGCACTTAGAGCAGTGCTTGAAAAGCACAATATATATTAACTATCATCATTGTGACTGTGTGGTTAATGTTGAGATTCACTCACTGGCTTCTGTGTAGACCTGCCCAAAGCGGTAGTAACACATCTTGTACATGAGGCAGTTGAGCAACACTGGAGAACCTTCACGGTCCACACGGAACTCCCCAGTTGGAGTATAATAGTCATTCTCCTTTATATGTTTGCCTGTGTCTGTGCTCCCTCCAATTCGGACCATCCAAAGAAATTTGTTGATATCTGAAGAAAAAAGCAAAAAAATATCTTTGTTTAATTTAAACCAAATAAAACACATTTACTCTAAACTAGCAATTCCGTCCCTTAGTACATATGTACAAAAAACATGAAAATAGGGGCCGGGGAGTTAGCTCAGTGGTTCCGGCGCCTGTCTTGCAAGCGCAAGGGCCCAGGTTCGATTCCCCGGTAACCACATAACAATACTGGGTGTGGAGACCCACACCCAGCAGCAACCAGTACCACATACCACAGTGC
>PVIR01018506.1:0-33296 GCA_004026965.1 Petromus typicus | reverse complement strand
TGTAGGAGACAAAAGCCAGTTCATTGAGCAAGTCAGAAAATAAGGCCACACTCAACAAGCAATGACTTCTGGTTATTACATTCTTGTGGGACTCCTGGCCCTTGGTAGGAAGAGGGCCAGTAGACTTGCTCTGAAGGAAAAGAATGTGACAAAAGTAGAAGAATGGCCCACTGTGAACTGTGTTTCCAGAACTGACTTTTGTTCATTTGTTTGCTGGTTGTCCTTCCTGGCTTGAGCTAAGGGAAGCCAGCTGCCATGTTGCGAGCTGCCCTCTGGAAAGAGCCCTGTGGCAAGAAACTGATGACTCTGGTGAGCATCCAGCAAGAACCTGATGGCAGATGTGGTCAGCACCTTGCTTGTTACCCTGTGACCCTTGTGAGCAGGGCCAGCTGCACCTGGGTTTCTGACCACAGAAACTGAGATAAGAAATGTTTGAACAGGCTGAATTGTGGAGCAACTTGTTTCTCAACTGTGGGTAATTAATATGCCAATTAATAGAATGTTTGCTTAAATAAACTATGGTGATCCTATAATCTCTATATACTGTGGCCTATTCACCTTCCTTTTAAAAGAATGTTAAGGTGTGTTAAGTAAAAGCAGTAGTCTTGCAAAACCATTTGTACAGCCGGAATCCATATATTTATAAAAACAAGTCTCTGTATTCTTTTAAAAACTTTTATATCTTTAAAAAAATCTATAAACAAAGTTTTGAAAGAAAAAAATGAAGTCAACTTGGAAAACGACTTCTTACACAGAATCCTATTGCATGTAATGAATAATAATAGACTGAAACATTATGTAGAAAGTATTTCAATGTATATTTGGAAATATACTTGTCAAAAATCCTTAAAATAAATATACAGTCTGCTGTGCAATTATAGTCCTTCTTGCCTTTTCATATTCACTCTATCTTTTCATAAACATATGAAAAGAAATAGATTAAAATTTTGACAACTTTAAGATTTTACTACATATTTTATTTTATAAGCTTTAAAATGTACTACATAGTAAATATTGTCCATCTCATTATGTATTTCCCAAGAAATATGTGCTAGTATGTGTTTAATATGTGCTAATTAGTTCAATATAGAATCTTTTCTTAAATTATGAATCAACCTACCACTGAGGTATATGTGGGTAATTTTTAGTTTTTCTCTTACAAATAATGGTGTGATTAATATGTTTCTAGCTTCACTTTTTTGCAGCCCATGTTCACTGCCTAAATATTAATTTATATGAGGGAAACTGTTTTATCCAAATGTATGTAATCAAAATTTTAGGTCTTTTATACCCTTTGCAAAACAATCACCTTGACCAGGCCATAGGATAGAAAAGGAAAGGAGAATGAAGCCAGTGATATGCCCTGTTGCCCAACTGTACACAGCCTTAGTTTATTACTGGGTTTGCTTTACAAAGTGATAGTGATGCCAAGGTGGCCGTGGTGTGGATGATACTAAAGGTGGGCATGGGGATGATAATATCTGTTCAAAGCCCAGTATAAAAAATATCTTAAATAAGAGAAATAAGAAGATGCACTCCATTCGTTCTTTATAAAGTCAACATGAATAGCATTGTAGAAAAACTGCATGAAGGAATAGGTTATTTCATTTATTTAAACATTTTAAAATATATTGAAGGTTAAAATATGATGTTTTGATACACACTCCATAATGAAATAATAACTACAAGTAATGAGTTTAACAAGTTATCACCTTTGATAGTTATTTCTTATGTGTGCACTTGGTAAGACTACCTAAAATCTACTCAGCAAATTTTCAATACACAATATTGTAGTCTATATAGACTATTATCCTATTTCCCAAATGACTTTCAAATATAAAAAAAAATCTTGGTGACATTTGTTTTCAAGCAATTTTGACTTAAAGACGGACATATCTTTATAGGTACTGTTCTTACAATGTCCATGACAAAGTCTGCCACTATTGTAATGGACATACACTAGTATCTGTAGCTTCTTATGGAATCTGTTAAAACAATTTAAGGTGAATGAAATCTTTAGTTTACTAAAATAAGACCTTACACAGGAGAAGTGTTGCTATCTAGGATGATTTGGAGAAGGAAAAAATTGAGAGATTTCTCACTCCTATACTCTTGAAATAATTTTTGAAGCAAAAATTTGTAAATACATATGTAATGAAACCAACAACTTGTTGAATTTGTTCTACTTTACTTGTAAAAAGAAGCCTATGCTCATTAAGAATAAGGACTTTAGGGTGAAAATGGTTAAGTCATTGACTTTCCTTGGATAAATCTTTCACCAAGCATAGTTAAACATAGAGGCCCAGTAAACCTAAAGTCTTCTTGAATAAGTTTGATGGATAGACCTCAATTTATGTTAGGCCCAATACTTTAGGGGAGGATATTGTTTTCATTTGCACCAGAAATAATTCTTTTCTGCAATTCTCCTCAATTTTTATTAGTGCATAATAGTTACACAGATTATAAGTCTCATGTGGAAGATTTGCACATGCACATAACATACTTTAATCATCACTGATTATCCCTCCTATCCCACTCACATTTTTGGAAAGATTTCATTGTGCACAATACTGTCTGGGATTTTGGTGTACTCCAAAAGGGCATGTTTTTTATTAAAATCTTTAGATGATCCAGTAAATATTAAGCAGATAAGAATAAAGAGCCTACTAATGCTTCTAAATAAACAATTTACAGACAAAAACATCATTTGAAAAAGACTAATTAAATCAATTTCCCATATTTATTCTCAGATAAAAGCAATAAGGCCCATAGAAATTTGATATCTAACCCAAGATCATCAAAGTAATTAGCAACAATGTCAGAACCAGAATTACAGTCTTTGTCTCACTTGGCACACGGAAGTCTCATTCTTTAACATCTTTAGTGCCTATAGCTCATCAATATTGTCCCTGCTCAGTAACATGTTGTGACTTTCTGACAATAAGATATGGCAATTTCCCAGTGTTCAGATAAAACTCAAAACAGATTCATTTTAATCTTGGAAAATCTATCATTCTTAAGTCTTTCCATGATCCCAAATCAGTGGAAATGTCAGCATTTGCTCCCCTTAGGAATCAACCAGGTGTGCAAATTACCTGTGTCAACTTCAGTAAGAAATAGCCAACTAAACTGGATAGTGATAGTTCTGTGTGGATGAAGGGGTTTACTGAAGATTTGCTGGGATTTTCTGGTTGTGAGTGACAACAATCAATAGGCCTACTGCTTGAACAGAATAAACAGGAAACAAAGAAGGAAGGTTCACTTTTGTTTCTTTAGGAGAAGAGGGTCTTCATCTTCAACTTTGATGCTGTGTCTTTGCTTGCATGTCAGACTCTGAGCCTCCAGCATAAATCCTTCAGTCTGCCTTCACAGACATTTGGCTTCCTGATACAGGCTAGTACAGGATACTATAGTGGGCTCAAAGCTGTTGAACAGATCCTTTGGATCTCAGACTCATAGATAGCCTCTTTGCTCTTTTCCACTGCTGATATGTGAGGCAGCCCATTGCAATCCAAACTTGTAAATTTTTGTATATTTGTTTATCTTGCATTAAATATGTTTTATTTTTTTAGTGACCAATGACTGATACAGATTTTGGTAGTGGGAGTTACTTTTCTCATTGCTGAGATGAAATACTCATTAGTCACAGGTGAAAGGAGCAGAGGTATATTTTAGCTCACAGTTTGTAGAAGTTTCAGTCCACAGTAGGCTGTCTCTTGGGTAGAGTGGCATTGCAGATGGGCATCACAGCAGAGAAACAGTTCATGGTGTCGTTGGCAGAAGGCAACAAGCAGGAGCAGTAGCAGCGGTGGTAACAGAAAAAGGCAGCCTTCCCTTTCTTCTTTTATATTCTGTTCAGGCTGAACATCTATCAATTGAAGTTCCTCACCTCTGGGTCAGGGCACCCTTAATCTCAGCATCACACTCTTAATTTACATTTACACACCCTAAATCAGCCATCTTCAAAATTCCCCACCTATGACCACATCAAGCTTTTAGAGACATCTAGACACATGCCATAGCACAAAGAAATCCTCCTCTGATGATATTTCTCACCCTCATGCACAAGCATGGCAGCCTGCAGGCTTTGCCTAGTTTCCGATTTGATCTACTCCATCTACATGGGAAAAAAGAATCAATCACAAGGAGAGACCCACCTACTTCTATAAAGTTCTGCGTTAATTGAATTGGTTTGACCTATGAACAAACTCCAATGGATAATGAGTTTCAAGCTTTATTTCCATTTTTTCATTTTTATCTTCAATTCTTTTCTTTCCATTCTTTGCTTGTCCCTGTCATTGCCCATCCCCCAGCTTCCCTTCTCTTTGAAGATTTTCTTTCTATTTCACAATATCTGCTAAACAAAATGTATTTCCTATACTCTACATTCAATGTTTAAAATTTCACATTTTAAGTAATTTTTGATAATTCCTCTTTACAGTGTAATCATTTGTATGAGTTGTAGATAAGCAGTACTTAAAGGAAAATATAGTCCTTAAATTTTACATTGTAGACATAAAAATTCTGAAAGGCTCTTAGCTAAGCATTTATTTTAAGAAGCTAGAAAAAGTTCAAACACAGAAAATAGACATGTAGGATATAAAATTAAAGAAATTTATTTTCTTACTAGATTTAATTATTTTTCTGCAGTTAATAGCCAGAAAAATAGAAGGATAAAAGTTAATAAATCTTCAGTAATATCAACTGAAGAAAAACATATTTAAAATAAGCAAGGCTTAATATAATTTATACAAAGATGGCGAAAGACACCAGGAAACCTTAGTCAAACCAAGGTCATTGTACATACATTGGACAATAGGTTTAATATATATGAAAATATGACAACTAATAAAATGATATTATGGAATACTGAAGGTGATAATTCACCAATTTAGGTTTTGTACATTTTGGGTAAAAGATTTCCACGTGTACAAAGTTGAAATAAACAAGGTCTAAAGGCCAGAAGAGAATAAAGTATTTGGAGAATGAGGATTTGCCTTGTTCCAAGTTGGAGCTAGAGAGTCAGTGAAGAGAGGCTGCCTTCAAGGTGTCTGTCTGAACAGAGAATGTTGGTGCTTTTGGTAAACACATCAAGAAGCCACATTGAAAGGTGTTTTTGCCATTTCTGCAAGGTAGCTTTCAAATGCCTGGCACATAGTAGGTGCTCAATTAATTGCTGACTAAGTAAGAAATTGATTCATGAGAAATATTAAGTGATTTCATGGCACTTAGAGTTGTTTTCTGCTCAGTTTTCCAGAGATCTGAGTGTAGGCAGAGTTATAGAATGTCAGCCCCCCTAACCCGGACGATAGAAATACTGACCTTCCCTTCTGTGCATACCTAAAAGGGGATCCAGACACTTGTAGCTGCCCTTTTACACCCAACCTGTGTCTGCCCACAAGAACACTGTTTGTTGGAGGTGTTCCAGTTCTTTTCCTGTTTAAAAAAATAATGAAGAGTACAAACTCCAGAAACTTAAGTTTTCCACATATCCATAAAAGTCTAGCAACCCAAAGTATTATCTTTATTCAGAAGTAGAACACTTTGGTGGTGCAGAATATATATATATATATATACATACATATATATACACATACATATATATACATACATATATACATATACATATATATATATATATATATATATACACACATATGTGTGTGTGTGTGTGTGTGTGTGTGTGTGTGTGTGTGTCTGAAATGGTCATTTTTCCCCCTCAGCTATGCCATTATAGTGATCAGCCAAGCTTTGGCAAGGTAAATACTTTTGGAAAATAAGTGGAAATTTGCTGGAAATCAGTCCCTTTTGTGCGTGGCCGCGGGAGCATGTTGAAATGTTTGGACACTAATACCCATTCATTTTCTTGGCTCCGTAAATAAAAGCCGCCAGCTCTGTGGCGGCCGTGAAATGGTATTCTTCAGGGCCCAGCAGGAACCCCCATCCTTATTACCTCTGCAGGGGGCAGGACAGGCCCAAAATAGCAAGACAACTAAATCAAGACATTTTCAATGTCTAACAAAATGACTGTGTTTTAGAAAGAACCAAAAGGTTGGAAAAAATTGGACAGCTTTTGTACTTAGCGTAATACCTTTGTTAAAAGAGTTCAGATGGGAAAGAGGAATCTTTTAAAAATTCATCAGCATATTTTTGAATATCATTTAAAATCTCCAAAGATCTTATGAAACTGTAAATCAGTCACACTGATAGAGTCATCAGAGGACTTCAAGCCTAAGATATATCCCACTTGGGGCCCCTAGACTACGGCTTGCAATGGGGGACTACCGTCTCATTATACATGGAGGTTTGAAGGGGGAATAGCTTCAGAAGGAGGTCAGGGAAGCTTTCAAAGGAAACTGAGCAGTGATTTTGGCCTTCAAGTTTTTCCCAAAATGAAGATATGTTTGACTAATAAGTTGGCAGGCCTGAGCAGATTTTAGTTATTACTATTTCTTTTATCCAAGAGAAAAATTAGGACAGTTATTTCCAAAGAGTCATAAATACACAGGAATAACTTGACATGGATGGAGGATATTGGAGAAAAGTATTCAGAAGCTATTTTTGGATTTTCTTCCTTTCACTGCCACCCCATCCTGACAGTTAAGAAGTACTGTGCACCTGTTTGGAATAAACAATAAATTCCTTCTCTTGTCATAATATATTCCTAAGTAAGTATCCAGTCCAATAACAATTAGAACTGATTTCTTGTAGTGTGCGGTGCAGTGCTACATGGCTGACACTATTATAACTAAGCATGTAAATGTCACAGAATTCTGACACAGACCAGTCATTTTATGGCTCATAACTCAAAGGGTTCTCCCTAAATATAAACAGTTGAGGAATCTGGCCACATCTCTTGAAGTTCACACGCCACTCCTCTCTGAAGACCAGGACTTTTGGATTGTTGAAAGTTGATAAACAAAGAGAAAAACTATTCTTTCCCCCTCCCCTCCAATCTCATCTTCAGCCTTTTATGACTCCCATTTTAATGAGAGCCATAAACATTACCTTGCCTAATAAAAATTCCAGTATTTCAGAGCTGGCTCAGAGAATGGGAAGCACATCTGGTGACAACTGAAGCTAATTAATATCTTTATAGGTGTCTTCCATCCGCTAGAGTTTAAACAGAAATAGTCAGGGGTGCTTACATCAAAGCCTGAGGCAAGCGAGGGCTGTTGCTTGCTTTCCAGTCTCAACTGATAACAAGTAGACCAATTTTTATAGGATTGTAAAAGCTGAGAGTGGAGATGGTTCATGCAGAGAAGCACTTTGCACCGCTGCTCTTCCCATCCTGGGTTCGCGTCCCTGGTTTTGTCTGCTACAGGCCAGCCTGGCTATTTAGTTAGACATATGGACAGGCAACAGGGAAAAATACAAAAAAGAGGGCTGGGGGAGGCTAACAAATAGCTATGCACAGAATTAAACAAAGCACACAGTGACCCAGACATCTCAGACCTTCTTATGGGGAATCTTTCAAAATCTGTGCTGTCAAACATTTGCTTGTGGCCTGGATAAGGTTTATCTAATGAGACCAAGTGAAAATTAAAAAGTGAGATGAACCAGTGTCGGAGAGTGGTGCTAACGTGTGTTTTGAAGCATACCAACTGGCCTAGAGCAATGTCACAGCTCCCGGCCGAACATGCAGGTGGTTGGGGGCTTCTTTTCCAAAGGTCACCCTACAAAGAGCATGCCAACCCTTCCCTGTCAGTGCGGGCCAGTACCCCAGGAGTTCCCGGACAATCAGAAAATAATGCCATCAACCTGACCGTGGTTAAATACATAACATGCTGAAGGTTCACGGGCTTGTAGCCTGGAATAATAAAGAAAAAATAAAGACGTTTGCTTGGTGGGCCCCAGCTGTTTTAGCCATGCTGGGAGATCAAGGAAAGGTATGATATGGACTGCCACTTCAATTGGGACCAGGTTAATCTCTCAATTGGAGGAGAAAGAAAGCAACAGCAGAAAAGCAGTCCTCAGAATGAACAGAGGACCGATGACAATATCATTATTTGCATAATCTGTGTGTAACACTTTACCAATAGAGACCACATTTCCTTCAAGTAAGCTTGATTTTTCTTGAGAATGGTAGAGAGCCCAAACATCTCAAGTTTCAGTTAACGAACATACTATTACATATTCATTCAATTTGTATTGGTGAGGCTTACAGCTTACAGAGGAAAGCTGTGAGCGTGAAGATTAAAAGTGACAGGTATCCTTGAAAGAAACATGATTGGAAATTATTGCAGCTCAGAACTGACTTAGTGATCTTCAGTAAGTAGCTTAATCATTATGGTTTTAGATCCCTTCTTTGGAGAAAGAGAATATGGCTAGAGAAGTAGGAATTAAGAAAGCCTCAGCAAAACAATACTCCATTAGAATTTCTTTAAAAATAAACATTATTTGGCTGGTGTTGAGTGGAAAACGGAATAGGTGATTGTCCACTGAATGACAGAGATGACACTAGGTGGATGTGCCATTCGGAGAGTGCGCTGGGGAAGTTGAAGGAGACGACAGGGATGACAGCAGCAAAGAGCTACATGAGCTAAATTTATGACAGAGGGGCCAGCAGAACTCAAACTTCTCCTGAGAAAAGACTCCTGGGTTCTACTGGTCAATCTGTCTGTCTATTCATAAGTATTACAGCTAGCATCCTATTGCTCTTTTTTGACATAGCATACGAGGGCATGGAACATTGTGATCTAAAGGAAAAATGCCTTCCCCAGCTTGATGTAGATCTGCAAAGGAGCCTGGTCTTGGGTTGCAAAGCTTTTGTTTATCTGATGCCTTGAGTCTCATGTTCACCCATCTGGGGGGGTGGCAGGATGAGGAAGATGGTACCTATAGACTATATCACTTTTTTTTTTTTTTTGAGACAGGGTCTTGCTTTGTAGTTCAGGCTACCCCTGAGCTCAGCCTTGAACTCACAGTAAACCTCCTGCCTCTGCCTCCCAAATGCTGGGATTGCAGGTGTGAGCCACCATGCCCAGCACTGTGGTATGTGGTTCTGATTGCTGGTGGATGTGAATCTCCATGTGCAGCATTGTTTTATGTGGTTACCAGGGATCAAACCCAGGCCCTTGCCCTTGCAAGGCAGGTGCTAGAATCACTGAGCTAAATCCGAGGCCCAATTGTGTCATTTTCATACACTGACCTCTGGTCACATCTCTACAAAAAAACTGCTTTGAGTAATTACCATGAAGAACATTTTCCCTGTTATTATTTTTAATTATAAAAATATGAAAGAGAAAAGTAGAATAGAAAAGAAGGTTGCATGCTCTTACCTTCCTGGTCATAAAAGAGTAAATGTCCATGATGTGGTCTGTTTCTTTCCAATTATTTTTGTGTATTTCCTCTTTAGAGTCAAGGTAATGTATATAAATTGCATTATACAGCTTTTCTCAGGCAGTTTGACTGCATGACAGTGAAGCCTTTACAAACATAGTTTTTATTTAGTTTTATGATAGTTCATCTAAGTCAAGTGTTTGGATTATTTCAAATATTTTATTTAATTTTAGATAACAATACTATAGAAGTTGATGTAATTAATTGATTTTGCACAAGATTTTCTCTCATTTAAAATAATTTTCTTACACAAATTCCTGCCAGAACAAAATAAATGCTTTAAAAGCAACAAATTTAGTGAAAGGTACTAAATCCAGTATTATTCACTGTTTTTAAAAATGAAACCACTTGAACATTTTTGGCTTTAGATTCCAGAAGAGAAATGAAAATATTATATATGTAACACATTTAAACAGATTTATCACAAAGCACAGTTGGAATGGCTGCTATGGCATACACAGGTAGTACAGTACATACACCAAAGCTTTTCATCTTGTTGGAGGCCCTGTCTTTCTTTCCGCCAGTGATGTCTAGGCTCCGGACAAGGCTTCACTGGGACCATTGACTGTTCAGTGGAGCTTGCTGTGTGGGTTTCTCTTCTGGATTCTTTCTGGAGATATCCCAGAAAGCCCCTGGGCTGGTGAGGGTCTTTATTCTTCCTCACACATCTGAAACATACTTATTTTGGTTCTCCTGGTATAACTCAGAACAGAACAGACACAGCTTCCTCTCTCTTTCCTTTAAGCTTTATTCTGGATATTCATCTATTATCTTGGTAAAGATTTTTAGTCCAAAATATTTCCAATGGAAGAGAACTAAGCTTCTGTTCCAGAAAGAGCCCAGGCCATAACAATTTTGAAAAATAGTAGGAAACTACAAACTTACACCAAGTTATTGTCGATAAATGCATGTTGTATGCCTTAAGGAAAACAATGTATCTATGAAGACTTATGTACAATACTTTTATATTCAACTTCAGCTTTGTTGCTATTTGTGAATTTCTCTTAATAAAACCTATAGTTTTTTATTTTGGCTTTTCCACATTTTGAATGTTTGAGGTAGCTTCAGATCATTACCATCTCCAAATATCAAGGCCAGAGAGCTAGTCGAATTGAATCACACTCATTAAACATCTGGAAAGTTTATTCCAGGTGCAAGTCAATTGCAGGTCATCAGAGTTATGAACACAGAATAAGAAAAGAACCCAACCCAGGAATCATGAGATTCAATCTTATTGGAAAACAACTCGTAGAGAGCACCTTTTCATTAGACAGAAGATGTAGGCTTGTTTATTTGAATATGTTCCATGAAAGCACCTTGTTACTAGTAACTGATAATAGATAAAAATGTCACAGATTTAATCAAAGTAAACTGCACAGAGAGGAACGAGTTAGTACAGAATCAGGATTATGTGGTTTTTAAAGACTAAGATGCAAATGCGTGAAAATTATGAGTTTCTTAAAATAATAAGCTGAAGCAATTAATTTGTAGATTATTTGCCTAAGAATGAAAGAAAGGAAAACTTGTGGGAATGGAATGATAAGAGCACTATCATTGGTCAGACTTTCAGTTTCTTTAATGAAAGGCAGATGTCTAGTCTTCTGCGTTTGCCCTCGGCGAAGGTCTCAGGGAAAACAAACAATGCTGATTCCAAACTCATCGGCCCGTTAGAGGAAACATTCACATTGATAGCTGTGAAATCAGCTCCTTCAGGTGGGTTCAAAGCCTAATCTGGATCACAAGTAGCTCTAAGCAAGGGCAAGCCAATAAATGCATACTCACCCAACTTGATACAAACTACAGTATCCTTTTATTAAAAATAGCGGTCATCCTGATCTAGGAAGTGCTCTCTTTTATGAAAACACATAGGCATCACATAGGTTATCATAATCCTTCTTGGCTTTTTCTCTTGTCTCTTGCTTCACCAGTCTTCATTCTCCAGGACAGTTTCGATGTAAATGGGAAATGAGATAAAATGTAGTAGTGGAACCATCATTTTGTTTCTGTAGCAAATAAATTAGCTTTGTGAATACATTAAATCCTATCTTGTTTCACGCAAAATTTATATAACACCACAGTTCGGTGCTGAGTGCTAGGCGGAACTCACAGAATCCGACAAGTGTATAAGATTCCCGTGAGTAGTCTAAAATGAATCCAAGCCATTCTGGTTTGGAGACACTACAGATATGTTTTATTACAAAGCCTCTATACCTCTATCTATCTATCTATCTATCTATCTACCATCTATCTATCTATCTATCATCTCTATACCTACACAGTAAGTTCCTATTAGAATTATATATTCAGTTAAATTAATCCAGTAATTTTATGTCTAGGTGGGAAGGAAAGGTGATTAATGGTAAATAACATGGGAAGTTCATATTCCCACAGAAACTTTATTGTTATTTCTCATTCAATGCTAAAACATTGGTGAATACATTTTTTTCTTGTTCATTTATTCTTTCCTTGAAAATTTATTTAAAGGAAAACCTACAGCAAGTTCTGTATAGGAAAGATAAAAGAATTTGTGTTCCTAGATCTTCTAATATTTGAGCATAGATTTTCTTCATGAACAAATTAAAAAGGTGGGATTAAAGCTGAATATACGTAAAAAGTGGATCAATGGAGAATTATCACAGATCGAGTATATGTTATAGTTTCGACATTTTATATATCTTATTATATAATCTACACCACAGTGCTTAGGTATTTGCCTTTCCATTCCATTGTAGAGATGAAGAAACAGATCTTCAGAAAGTTGAAGTCACAGGCCATAAGATTTTGCTTTATCTCTGCTGACTGTTTCTGGGTACTGATTTCAAGTCCTTCCAACCATGAATGTTTTGCTGTCAAGAAATTTCCACGATACTGCTTGGATTCCAGGGAATATTAAAGCAAAACACATATACTTTCATTTCCCTGACTAGATCTTGGAGGCTTCAGTTTATCTTCCTAATTGGATTTGCAGTGACCTTCAATACAGCAAATACTGATTTCCCATCTCTATAAAGATGACACTCTGAAACTTTCTTCTTTTTTCCATTATCTTAAACCAGAAAACTTGTGTCTCTTTTGTCCTCCACAACATAAATTTTGGTCTCCTAAAAAGTGTTTCTAAAGTTAATGTACTACAATATAAATTCGTAGCACATCTCGAAAACTAGAGAATCTTCTAATTACCTGCAGAGGTTTGTAAGTGGAAGAATTGAAACATACTTTTTTGATCAGCTAGTTCTTCGTGCTGTCACCCACCTAACTAAATACAACTTTCATGCTTGCTAAAGGAAAATATACAGGGAAAAAAATAGATGGACTTCTTTTTTTTTAAATTTAAAATTATTGACAGATTTTCTTCTTTGTTGGTAGGAAAAGAGTGACAAGTCTTAGCTGGTTTTGAAAAAAGATGCAAATCGATGAAAATAGTCAAACCAGGAATGTGAGGATAGAGAAGAAAAAAATCTGTTTTTTCTGAGATCATTGTATCTCCAAGATGGGCCAGATCTCTGATGAGCCCTCCTCCAGAGCCCACCTGTAAGAGTGTGAGACCTTTGGCCCTGAGGCTGTTTTGCCCTAAACTATTACAACTAAGCAGCCAGCTCGAACTTTGTGCTCTACTAACTCTGGTTTTTCTGAGGTGCACATCTGTCCATTAGGAATGGCAAGCAGGCTTTCAACTCATTTCACTTAGGATACTGCACAGTACTGGATGTTAATGACTTTGGAGTGTTTTGTCTTTGACAATAAGCTGGAATCTTGACTATGCAATTGACTGCAACTACATAAATTGCTATTTGGAATGAATCTTAATATATACACTTGTGTATATGAATACAACTAGCTGCACTTTCCCCATACGATCATGGTTGTTAACATTCTACCCATTTTAAGTGAGCAAATTTGAATAAAATGGCTGCGTAATATGTTCTGTGTTAACATCAGCTATTTAAAGAGCCCAAGGATTAAAAGTTAATTCCATCCTTTTAATTCAAGGGACATATAAATGGCATTCTGGGTAGAGCCAGCTCCTCTTTTATCCGTCCTTTCACGCTGCCTCCTCACTAATTCTTGGTTGTTCAAATGCTACCTACATAATAAAAGCCTTGAGTTAATTTACTAAGATTTTACACCAGTGCAAATGAAAGAAAGGAAAGTGCTAAACAAGGCAATTAGCACTCTGTTTAGTGCACTCCCAAAATAAATGTAGGCAATTTACAATTTGGCAAATGGCACTCTCTCCAGATCCAACTCATTTATGCCTAAGGGGGTGGTACAGTTCATTAGGGGGAAAAAGTGTTTATATATATTATGCTATTGAGGCCCAACCCATTTTGTACTGCAGCAACAGATGTGACTCCTCCTGAGGTTTATTAGTGTTTCTTGCTGAAAAATGCCAAACTATTATGCTTTCAAATAAATGGTCCAAAAAGAATGCCTCTTACTATTGAGTATTAGTAGCAAGTTTTACAAGTGTGTGTGTGTGTGTGTGTGTGTGTGTGTGTATGTGTGTGTGTGTGTGTTGGGGTGGGTGTCTCTGTATGTGTAGGGGAATCTGCAAAACTTTCAGTCCTGAGTTTCAGCCTCTCTGGTGGCTCAAGGCATGCATCTGCACTCTGAGTTCAGTGGCTGAGATCTTCTGGAAGTGTGCACTTGAGGTACTCCTGACACGCTTAATTGACAGGGAAGGGTGTTCCAAGCCCTTCATGTTTATTCTTGTAAGCCTCTTATTAGTGCAAAAGTAATAGATGTTGTTAATGCAGAGACACAACCAACATTAATATTTAAGATGCTCAAATGATGAAGGTTAAACACGTGTTTAGACAGCTTTCGAACAAAGAGCTTTGTAAAACAGTTTGGAAACACAATCATGGGCCAAACAGTGGATCATTTTGCCCCACTTTAAATCTCTCATTCTTTGAGATTTACTTTTTATTTTAGAAAGATGAAGTTCTTCCAGGCCTTTTGTATAGGACTCTCATTTGGGTCCTGTGTTCCTGTTGATGAAAAAGTATGAAAAATTAACATCTGTGGAAGTAAAATGCAATAAATAAAACTAGCTGCACTTTCCCCATACGATCATGGCTGTTAACATTCTATCCATTTTAAGTGAGCAAATTTGAATAAAATGGCTGTGTGATATGCTCTGTGTTAACATCAGCTATTTAAAAATCTCAAGGATTAAAAGTTAATTCCATCCTTTTAATTTAAGAGACATATAAATGGCATTCTGGGTAGAGCCAGCTCCTCTTTTATCAATCCTTTCACCAACTTCTCTTGTATTTTTGTTTGTTTCTGAATCTATATACTTCCATCGGGTGGTATATATTTAAGAAAGGAAGGAAAGAAAAAAAGAAGGAATGAAAGACAAGGCAAAATAAAAGCATTCTTTTGTGCCCTCTAGCTGCTGGAAGCACAAATGAAAAATAAAGTTTTCTGGCCATTAAATTCACTTAATCTGGGATGGAGGAGAAAATCCTATAATTCCCATGAATGAAAAATTCTATTTTCTTCATTGTAAAAAGACACCTATATAAATAAAAGTTTACCTTTTTGGGTTAGCTGCACTTTCATTTTCATAAGACAAAGCGGACTAATAATTCATGAGGGATTCTCAGAAAATTAAGCTGCGATATCACTTGCCTCAAGTAGCTAATTAATATGACACACATATTTGGAACTGGGCGTTGCTTGGAATATTGATCCCTGATTTGAATTCTTTTTCTCCTGGAAGTTAAGTGAGGATCAGGGCACCGAGTGACTTTTGTTTGTTTGTTTTAGGAACGCTGCAATTGCTTCTGGGATTGATGGAAAAGGTAGGATGCTCGTGGAAGTTTATGGAAATGAGTAGAATGCGTGCACTTCATAAATAAGGAGCCTTCTTTAGGGTCACTCTTTGCAGGCAGATTTTATCTAGATCAGTTCTTAATGCTGAGTTTGAGGGCAGAGTGATGGTAGCAGTTTGGGTTGGAGCCCTTTAAATCCAGGCTACTTTTCAAATATTAAAATGGGCATCTCGTGTGACTTGCACGCTGCTGAAGTGGACAACGTCCTCAGAAGGTGGAATAAAGCCTCACTTGTGGGATGACTCTACAAAGGAAAGATCTGAAGGCCCAGTTCACAGCACGATTCATTTAGGAGCAGAAAAGGTCTTCCAGCTTGGCACACGCTGCAGCCCAGAACTGTGAGGCGAGATAAAGAGAGATAGGTTGAAATTTGCCGGACTGAAAAACAATAAGTACTCTTATCCAGGTTCCCAAAGAAAAAGTCCCAGAGGTGCCCTGTGTTTCTCTCGGTGTGAACTGAAGATTGTGTAGGCATGAGACAAGGGTGGTGGGGGAGGGGAGGAGTTTGGCTGTTCAACGATTCAAAGAAATGGAGAGAAGGTTCTTTTTCTTTCTTGCCCTGAAGTGAAAGCTCGGTTCTTAGCACTCAGCGGAGGAGTCTCACAGCCATCCCTAGAAATTCCCGAAACAGAGCCGAAATCACCCGCCAGGGCTGAGTCTCAACAGATGTTCTAAGTGGCGCCTCCTGAGCTGCTCATGTGGTGGAGAAATACAGAAATCAAGCTAAATCAAATTAGGCAGCAGAGGTAAGAAAATAAAGGTCAGGTCCTCCAGCATCTGAGGGAACAGACTATGCCAATATGGCCATCTTCAGGCAGGAACTAATTAAGGTCTGACTGTCCTTCTGAGGGAAACCTCAAAAATGCGCAGTGGTGAATTATTAAAAACAACGACAAAAAAACAGCACAAAAACCCCATGCTCTGCAGCATGCCAGATGAAAAGATAGAGAATCATAATATCCAACGGAATCGAATCTCTTGGCTAGAGATAGTCCCTAAATCCCAGCTCTCTTTTGTTTTGATTACAATTTGTCTTCCTTGAAGGGGGCAGAAACTATGCTCAGAGCCCGTCTTGTGTTACGGCTCCTTTACCTTTGTCTGCCTATCTCAGCTGGTATTTAATTGGCCAGCAATAGGAGGGAAGTCTCCTTTGAGGTAATGAATATTGACTGTTTATGTTGAAATGTCACCGTGAAAAGAAAGCCCAGCACCAAAGAGGGAGAACCCAGTGTGAGAGTCTCAGACACAAAGGAGACACCGGCGAAACGGAGGCATTGAAAAGCAAAGCAGCTGAAATTCAAAGAGCAGATGTAACAGAAAGGGCCTACATGTGTGGGAATTTTAAGCTAGCAGTTGACAGGTGAAAAAGTCATTATTTTACCTGTTACAACTGAGTGTAATCGTGTTTTTCCTAATGTGGTGTGGAGGCCACAACTCGCAGAAATGTTTTAATTGAGAAGCGATCCCCAGCTTTTGATGAGTAATTTTGGTTTCATGAATGTAATAGGGTAAAGTGAACAATAACTAATGACATGAATTCTAGAATGTCCAGAAGGAAAAAGAGAGTCACTCGCTGCTTTGCTGGGACTGCATTCTCTACAGATGGTTAGGTCCAGCAATTTCAAATTGACTTTCCGAATATGAGAAATTTGGGGTTAGCAGTTGGAGACTTGTAGCTAAGCAAAGAAAGGGAAACTGATGTCATAGACCAACTGAAGTTGACAATATCACTTAATGGTTTGGGCCATTGTTTTTAATGTATCTTAGATATTTCAAGGGCACACTGAGCTGATATTTGAAATTGTGTTTTGTTAACCCTCTGCTCTGGCAGACTTCCTACAGTTAGGTTTGGTTTTTTTGGAGAGGTTTTGACTTTATTCATTTGCACTGGATTTTATGTCACTGTGTGAATTCACTTTTCCCTTTTGTATTTCCTTCACGTGGTAATAAGCCAAAGGACTAATTTCTGAAAAGCAAAGTAAACCACAGCAAAGAGAGAATTCTTATATGATTTCAATGTGTAAGGAGTCGTAAAGTTGCCAAGTTTTTAAGTTTGGGAGAACTCTCCCCTTTCCTACTTTGAGCTTCATGAACATTTTTGAAATGTATGTTAGCCACAAGTACTATATTTGTTGCCTATTGATTGTGAAAAAGAAGAGGAATGAAACAATTGGATAATGATGCAATTATTGAGTCACATGGTAGGGAAAAACAAAAAGGAGAATAAAGATACACACAAAATTTGAGTTTCCAGTCCTCATGCACAGGTAGCTGTAAGGACAGTGTGGTTTTCTTGTTCACAAATTCCAAATTCATGTATTTGAACTTTATCACTGCTGAGACTCCATCTTCACCAGTTTCTGGGGCAAGAGCTCATTACCTCTCTGGATCCCTAATGCAGAACAGGTTCTTGTTTTTATTGCCTGACTATTCAGTTATTTCTTTTAAAGCCAGATAAATAAAAGATGACATCCATAGTCACACCCCACATCACAATAGAACCCTGACCTGCGACACTCACCTAACTCGAACTAACAAGCAGCGTGCCCCACGAAGCGCGATACTTTTTCATTAGCAAGATCCACTTCACCTTTAAAAACCCCAACTCCCCACTTGCATTAAACTGGATTGAGACATCTTGGGTCTCCCCATGACATTTAGGAATCCTCCAAGACAAAAAGCGAAGTCATTACATCTTCAGTTCACCTGCAAAGAAGATGTCATTAAAAGAGGAAGCAAAATGAAGCCCTGTCAACTTGTTAGGGCCCAAAAGGTAATTCTGCCATCAAATATGGAGTGGAGCATGATACAGAATCCTATTATTACTGACATGAAAGAACCTGCTGGTGTCAAAGGTGTCCTTCACCAGAAAAGTTCAGGTGTTGCTAAATTCATTAATGTGTCACTTTGAGGAGATGTGATGTCATCCCTGTTGTCTGTAAGGATGAAAACTAGAATCTACCTGCTCCTGTCAACACACTATCATCTTAATTTCATATGCTCGACACCATATTTGCCATCTGTAAGGGGTTAAGGGCCACCGGCGATGGCTTCTTAAAAGGCTACTAATATTTGACATGTATCATTTCAATCTCCCTTTCCATCGCTACCACTAAAAACGATGCTGTTACATCAACACTACTTAGGATCATTTGCCTGCACAGGTGGTTCCTAATGAGGATAACAAATCATATCTCTAATGATAAAATACACATACTTACTCTTATTTTATAAGATTATATTCTCCAACATAATCATGACAAGTTTACATTAAATTGGTATTTTTAGTTCTCTAGCCATTGCAAAAGTTCTCCTTCCTCACTAATGAAACTTTTCTTCAAATTTTTATTTCAATAGACTTTTCTGAAAATATAAAGGACTTTGTACATGGTCTCTGGATAAATAGGATTTAAATAGATGCTACACATATGACCTAAAAAAGAACATTTACTTGACAACTAATGGTTTTTAATATGTATAAAAATATTAAAATTCTTAGATATACACAATGCAATATCAATGAGATGAATCATTTACTGACTAAAACAAGCACTGTGAGTATTAACATACATGGATTTTTCTAAAAAATGTTATAGACGATGCTTTTAAGAAATAAACTGCACTGCAACAAATTAAATTTTAAACTTCAAATTGAAATACCACACCAGTTTGATAAAATGTCAGTGACTGTATGTATTACCTGATTAAAAAGCTAAATTACCATTTTTATGCCTTGATCGAGACAATACTTGTTTCCTTAATGTTTTGCAGGGGGTGATGTAGCATTTTTTTTTTTTTTTTACAATCTTCTTCTAGAAAGTTTCAGTAGTCAAATGGCAGCAAGGCAATGACAGCTGTCCTTTCTAGCTAAGATTATATTCTGATTGCTATTAAAACATGGTGTTTCTAGTAACTTGGGTTTGATTGTAATTATCACTATTTGTTTCATTTGTATGGATGTTGAACTTAGAAAATACGTCATACTATTCCTCTCAGGTCTTTGCTCCTGACAAACACATAACATAACTTCACTCATGGGGAAATAATGTGGTCACTTTTGGATAAATTTGCAGTTTTGTTTTGCTGGTAAACATGGCATACAGCTCATTGGCTGGCTGTGTCTACAGACTATGTATCTGAACTTCCCCTTCCCTGCATCACCCCATCCTAGTGCTCAGTTTCTTTTGCTTTAATCAGAAAAATAATTTCTTAGAGCACAGAGACTATTCTGTCTGCAAACATATACATGTTGATGCTTCTTAAAACTTGCCTTGTTCTTTTTCCTGTTTTAATTAAAAGTTGAAAGACTTTCCTAAGACTATCAAACCTATTTTAAGAGGTTTGCATGTTCTAAAAAGCAAAACATCATAAAAATCAATCTCTATATATTAAATATAATAGATATTGTCATATAAGTATTTAATATGGCCCATATTTATATCAGTATTAGATATACAGTACACATGCACATACACTTATATATGGCCTCATAAATGATTTCATAACTAATAAAATATTTGTGATATTTTACTATAGGCCTACATCAAGACGTGATTTTTCTGGCCTCGATTTCAAAATTCTATCGTGAATGCCCACGCATGCGCGAAGGTGCTGCTTTTGGACTCCGGGACGACCCAGACATGGGCTGTTGCAGAATTTCAGCAAGAGGTAACTACAGCGAGCAGCTGTGGGAACTGGGGTCAGCGGGGCTGGCCTTCATTGATATATGCGGCACTTAACCCAGTGAGAAGCACAGAGGTGGTGGGAAGGCTCCCCCTGGACGAGTTTTTCAAGTTGATCTGGTGGTTGTATTGTCGGTCTCTCAGGGTAGCAGGCAGGGGGCACACACTCTGGACTTTCACTTGGAGGGAGAAAGAAAATCAATCTTCGTGCCCCAAAGATGGAACTGCTGATGCAGAAAGTCACTGAGGCGCTGGAGTCTTGTAAGGAAGCCTCTGAGGGAATAGATTCAGGCTTCCAGCGAGATCCTGGACTACATCAGAGTTCTCTGGAGACGCAGGGGAGTTCAAATATAAATAGAAAGGGTGTTTATGGGCCTTGGCCTCGAGTTGGTGTGCTTTTTTTATGAAGAAAGGGGAAAACTCAGCTGAAACTGTGGATGCATCTAAGGATTGGAAAAATAAATATATTTGAAATGCTTTATTCTGCATTGGAGTACATAGCGTGTACGCTACCCAGAAAAAAATTGTGCTCGGATTAATATCAATCATTTTTCATTGGAGCTGTCATAACTCTTGATAAGCACCCACAATGAGGATAGTGTTGCTCAAAGTTAATATTTGATATCAATGATTGCCTCTCATGATCACCTTGCTATAGTATTCTTCAGTTAAAAATATTTTCCTAAAAATATTCTAGATTACACCTCCTAATGTAGTCAGTGACTGAATGGCTGTTGCAACTTGGGGAGGGAATTGCTTGCATTGAAAAGAACCATTTTAATGAAGTGATCATTTTAAGACGTGGAATAAAAGGGCACAAGAGCTTTTCACGGCAGCATTCAGTGTAAACTGACATGAGCCTTGTGGCCGAATTCTCTCCCCCTTTGAAAGCCCTGCCATTGTTCCGAGAGCACCCATTTGTGACAGAGGCAGGGACAGAATTGCATGACTTGGATGAGGAGGCTACCTGGCTGCAGGACACCTCTCGGATTTGGCTGCTTAGACTTTTGGGAGTTTTCTTTCTTTGCTGTAAAACCATCCACTGTTATCACACAATATCCTTGGCTCCACCTCTTCGACAGAATAGAAAAGAAAAATGTGCAGGCTGTAAAAATGTGCAGATGATCCCTTGACTTCTTACTATGCACAGAATTTTCAAAATACTTTCACTTTCTCAGTTGCTTTGTGTGAAGAAAGGCAAACAATGGGGCAAAAAATCCTCTATTCATGTTATTTGTATCATACCAAATTGATGCCACTGTCATAACGAGGGAGGAAAAAATCAAATATTTTCTGATAAAGGAGAAAATATATTTTACTGCATCTTAAGCAAGGAAGGTGAGTTCGTGAGGCATCTTTAGAAACCTGTTTTTCTCTCAACAAAGGCTTGCTCCCAGCAGAGGGTCGGGGAAAAGAGCACTGTAGATGCCAAAGTTTGTTCACTGAAGGGAAATCTAAGTTCCTTGGTCCATGAAAGGAGACAAGCCAGTAATATTTGATATTGGCTGGATAATCTCTCACTCAAAGCCTTCTGTCTCCTAAACCTCGACTGAAGGCTTCTCTCCAACAGACTAGTGGCAGGAAGTGAACTCCAGGATGCTGTGAGGTGTAGCCCGCCTGCCGTAGCCCGTGCACACTCCATTGATTCCATAGCAACCAACATGGCTTGCTTCATGTGGGCTCTTGGGGTTGAATGTGTAAATCTTTCTTCTTCAGCTGAGACACAGCATAGCAGCCCCATTTCAGTTTCATTCAATGGGAAGGGCTGAGTTGTTTCTGTTGATCTGCTCCTGGAAAATGCAGGCACTTGGCAGAAAGTGGCAGCTCAGTTATGGGGTATTTTGGTAGGATAGTGGCAGAAATCCTCAGTGTATCAAGCTGTCCTGATGCGAAAGGAAAGAAAAAAAAAAAGATAGGGCATGCGCCTCAAGAGCTCCTTTATTCTCAGCACTAAGCTGTGCTGCTGACATTGGCTTTGAGGAGGAAATTATGACATTTAAAAGAATCTCCCAAGCTTTATAAAAAGCATGTGAATATCTATAAATATTGATCCAAAATGAGTGCAATGAATAATTTATAGTGAAATATACTTTCTTTGTCTTTTGGTTTTGAAAAGAGCTTTTTTCCCCTTCTTTTTTTCTCTCTCTCTAAAAAATCATGGTTAGACAAGCACATTTTGCCTCTATTGTTCTAGAATTATTTCTAAGTTTTAAGAACAAAATGTGTTGTTTGCAAAGGATGTTTGAAGCTGGGGGAGGGTAAGCAACAACAAAGCACACGTCACCAAACCGGAAGCATATTGTGCATCTTCTACTTGCAAGACAAAATATAATTGAAGATTGAAACTTGAAATGAGGTTACGTAAGATATTGTCATCATTCCGTTGATTTTGGTGCAGGTCGTTATTTTGCAGAATCATTTAAATAATTTTATGTTTACTTGAATAAAAATAGGGGTTTCATTTGTTGGAACTAATGATTCCAAATGAAAATATATTCTTGTGTGATGATGGCAAAATAAACAGGCATGCCCAGCAACCTTCACGGTATGCCAGAGAGGAGCCTGCCCACTTGTGTGCTAAACATCCTCCAGGGGTTGGATTTCAACTGGTCGTGATTCTGCCTCATTTTTGGAATGTCTATCAATATATTCATGAGGGGCCAAAGTCTCCCACCCTTTCTTCCTTTCTCTCTATGCCCTAGACACAGATTTGTAGAAATTAATACCTTATATTTCCTTGGGTAAGACATTGATTAAGTTCAGTAGGCTTTTAACATGGCTCAAAATATCCTTAGATAAAAGAATATTATTTTGTTGGTTCTTTTTTTGTTTATTCTTTGGTTTGTTTCTTCTGCGGTGTGTGTGTGCCTTCTCAGAGACAGTTTTGTTTCTGATACTTCTAAATTTAATCAGTTTTTTATTCCATTACTGCGTTGGAATTGGAGACAAGGAAGTAGTCATTTTTGGCAAGCTTTGACCTTTGTGTGTTTTTGCACCTCAGCGAGAAATTTTAGCTCATTTAGTTCCTTGGGCTCACCAGACTTGAAGTGCTTACCAGAGACTTGTACAATATTGTTTAGAAGAATACTGAATTTGCACATTAAAAATCTCACACTTGTTTATTACTATTCTTCTGAACTTTTCTTACTGTCTCTAAGTGAATTTTATTTTCTCAACAGGAAATCATACATTTCTCCCATTGGATTTCATAATGTATTTTCCCGGAAATAATTCAGGAGGAATTATTTAGTTTTGTTTTGTTTTTGCAGTACTGATAATTAAATGTGGAGGAATGTACTCAACCACTGTATGTCATATGTCTGTCTGTCTGTCTGTCTATCTGTATTGGAGACCAAGATTTTCTAAGATGCTCAGAATAACTACAAACTTGTGGTCATCCTGCCTCAGCCTCTGAGAGTGCCAGAATTACACTGTGTACTACCATGGCCAACTATAAGCAGGGATTCTTTTTGGATCCCTCAAAATATAGGTCAACACTGTTATGTCTCTGTTCCAGGATATAGTACAGTGCTACATACAAAGTGAGCAAAAGTTTCAGACTCACAGAAGAATTAGGTTCAAACTCAAGCTTCACACTGGTTGATTATGACCCTGAGTGAGTCACTTAATGTCCTTGTGAGGAGTTGGAATCTACATATTTGGATACATGCTGGGGTTCTTAAATCAGTTCTCCTTAGATGCTAAGGGAGATATGTACCTCTGCTAAATAAGTATCATCTTCTGGGACTCCTCGTTTCTCAGAGAAGAAGTCTAAGCTCCCGCATTTCTCAAAGTCTCCTTCTCATCACACAGCCCAGTGTCCCCATCCCAGTTGGAGTGCTCCACTTTGTGTTCATGTGTGTGTTGTGCTCCAGGATGATAAAAGTGCTGTGCCTTTGGAGCCCCACTTTTATTGTACTGCTTCAACCTCTTCCTGTCTTCTGATCATAACTAATTTATCTTTCCTCTTGACTCCCATTATATTTTGCACCCCAAACCTTCCAGCTGGAGTTAGAGACTGTCACTCCCATTTCCAAGGCTGTCCTATAAATTCCCTAGCTTGGGACCAGAATCTCTGCCCTCTCTGGCCAGCAGCACCAGGACCTATCCCTTAGCCTTCCCACTGTGATGCCTTCCAATGCTCTGGGAGGCAGTGACCAAGTAATGTGTGCTCTCACCTGGGATGCTGGTCCATGAACCACAAGCACATGGGACCATCCCCAGCTCAGAGGTCAGAATAGGACTAAAGTCAAAGTAAAGTTGCTACTCTGTTCTAACCTGTTGATAAAACCAGTGTACTCATGATACCGCAATTCAGTCTGCATGACACATGTGGCTGTGAGAAATGCTACTCCTTTCCTAGGTCTGGTTATGTCTTCTCTTGCTCCAGGACCATACAATGACTGCTGTCCTGTAGATAACCAGGGATTTTTCTTATTTCATTCAGACCTGCCATGTTAAGGGCTTACGGAAGAGACCCTGTCTCCAGACATAGGATGAATTACGGTCTGCATCTGGGGAATGGAACAGTTATTTTAAAAATTTAAAATGTTGGATCAGGGCCATCAATGTGTTCACAGCTGATTTAAATCTCAAGGTATTCAGTCCAGATAGTAAGAGGAAGAGAGGGGCTTGGAAAAGCATTTGGTGACATATTTAATAAATGATTAGATTTTAGAAGTGACCCTAGTGTACATACAGGATACTTCCTGGGCTCGTGCTCCCAGATTGCTTCAGTTTATGCACTAGTGACCAAATGAATGGGAGATGCTGCATTTTCCTTAATAATGTCTGCCTTACATAAGTGCACCTTAGTTTGTCCACCTTATTTAAGTCGTAGTAATAAATTTGGAGTTGATTGGCATGTGAAGCAAAATTATCTTTGAGATATAAGTGTGAGGCCTTCTTGAAATGCGTAGACTTCCCATTGTTAATCTTGTTGTTACTAAGAAAGGAGTTTTTGAATGTCACATGGTAATGCCATTATCTTTAATGAACTGACTGTTTCTGAATGTTGTGGACGGGGACAAATTTCACATTAAGAATTTCTGTTATCGGAGTCCAGGATGAAAATGTGACAGTTCACCAAGGCTGCTTTCACCATATTTGTATAAGGCCACTTTGGCACGGATGCACTGTTTGCATGGAAAGTTTGAACTTCGAACAACATTAACATTTTTTCCTTAGCGGTCTACTCTAACAGAGGCAAGTAAAAGCACATAAATGCCACATCCCTCAGACAATCGTGTGAATAATTCTGCCTGAGTCCACTCCTTTTGGGTGTTGGCCTTAGCTCCCAGTGTTCACAGCATTAAGAGGGTTAAAGGTTCTGGCATGGTGAATTTATTGTTGACATCGCACAGTCCTTAAAGGCAAGATCACTAATGGGTGACCTTGGGGTTCGACCATTCCAGACCTGAGAAGATCAAGTCTCACCCCCCTCCTGCAAGTGTGGTGACCCCTCTATTCTCACTCTCCCTGGCCTAACCTTTAACTCACTGATCTTTGACCAAAGTATTAAGCAAACACCTGCTTAGGTCTGTGGTTAAAGACTGTGGGCTTCAAGATCTGCCGTAATTTCATGTGAATAAGCTGTGGTCATAACAATCAAATACAGTGCAGGTTTGTGGACATGCTTACAGTAAGGAATTATATTGTTCTTGAAGAGAATGCAATGCATATTCTGTAACAATCTGTGAATATAATGAGCCAATGCTAATCAACTTGGCCAGAGCATTAATGAATTGTTAGTGGATCTATGGAGGCTTTTACTATTTGTATTAACACAGATGATGGTGCAGCAATATTTATTTCCTATTACTAAAAGAGACCAAATCTGAAATTAAGTTTAGAATGTCTTTCATTTAAATGATTCCTGGTACCTCAGTTAAACATTAATGAATTTTGCAGCATTACTGTCTATAGTTAATCTATCATTTAAATAAAAAGGAGTTGATGAAGTCAGCCTAAGATGAATTTTAGAAAAGAGAGATTTAAATGCTACCTTTAAAATAACTCTGAATACTTTAATTTAAAAATACTTTATTTTTTTAAGAAAGAAGCACCTATGTGTTACTTTGACTTTTCTAAACACATTTGGTAAAATTAGGTACACCCGCTATGATGAGATGTCCTAAACTACAAAATCCCGACAAAATGTCTGCAGACAACAAAGAGAAACTGTCAGTATGAAGAGTTGTGTGTTATTCTTTGAGTGCTTTCCTAGTCTTTACTGGTCTGGTATAAATTGTTAGACAGTACCTTTATACATCAAAATAAAATTAGATAAAGAAGTCAAACAATTCCCATGTAACTATTGGTTATCTGCATAGATTTTGAAAGCATTTATCTGTTTTTGACACATGGCTTTTACTCCCTACTTAGAAGCATTCAATTAATTTCAATTTTGTTTTAGCAAGTGAATGTGTCCAGCCCTTCCAACAAGCACAGACTCTCAGATATTTCACACTGAAATAAAATTATGTGACATATACAAGAAACTTGAGACTTCAGCACAAATCTGCGGACTTTTGCCTTATATTACAGCAAGTTCACAACTTGGAATAATTACTTCATAAGATGGCAGAATAATATGACAATAAATCCAGGTTTTTCCTTTTCTAAATTAAAATCTACAGTGTTTTTACCAAAGTAATAAATTCTATTTCCTTGTGGGATTTGGGATGTCCATCATCTTTTTTTTTTAGTCTTGCAAAACCAAGCCAGGATTTAAGACCTGGATGGCATCGCCTGTGCCCTCTGCTCCTCCTCTTCGTGCTGACTGTCCTCTTAGTCTTCTGTGGCACTTTCCCAGCCACCCCCTCTAGTTCTTAGACATCACTCTTCAGCTGCTGGATGAGGAAGGAACCATTTGCATTCTCCATGTTATCGACAAGGAAGCAGAAGCAGAAGTCACCCAGCTAGTCACTGGCAGAGCTAAGATTTAAATTCAGGCAAATTGACCTCAAAGTCTTGTTTCTGACTACTCTGCAACATTTCTCTCAGTCACAGTAACAGGGCCTTTTGGAAGGCCACACACCTTGGCTTCTCCTCTTGCCCTGCCACCATATTTGATATCGCTATAGGTCACATGGGGCTTTGTCAGCTTCCTCTGTAAATTGTGGACACCACGGCCTGAAGTTCACTTATATTCACCTTCCCCTAATTTAAATGATGTATGCTAAATAGATGTCTGTGTTATTTTGGTGTCTGCAACTCTAGAAGAGCTTCACCTAATTAAATGTCTTTCTTTGAAAGAAACATCATGGTCTCTTCACCAAAAGTCATGAAAGTCCACAAGCTTGGAGTTGCTCAATCTAAGATGCTAGGGCATGTGTGAACCTGTCCTGGCAAAAATAATGCCCGATGCAACTGAGATTAGGTTATGTATAGGGTTTCTTGTTTCTCTTCTGTGACCTGAAAATAAGTTAATCTGAAGGTGCGAGTTTTCCTGCATGAAACAGTAATACCAAATAAGGTGACTTGCTGGGGTAAAAAGAGAATGCAGAGCAGTGTGATCTGATGGCAGAGTTAAGAAAGGTTTCCTGATAAATGTTAAGAAAACTTTCCAAAAACTGTTGCAATTTGCTCACTTTAAAAGTTCTGCCTCTAGATCTTGAGTTTTACATAAAAAATCTCTGAAAATTGATCTGGAAGTTATAGAAGCCTTGAACAGAGAAAAATAGGGAGGATAAAGACACATGCATCATATTTTTGTTTGCTGTAGTTGACACTTGTAACATGATGTCTTCTTCATTATAGTGATGCTAAAAGAAAAGTGATGTTGCACATTATGTGCCAAAGTGAAAAACAAGTGTTGAGGTCCTGTGTTTTTGCTTCCATGAGAATAATTTCATAAGCAAATTTCTGCACCAATATTATACAGTGATTTCCATTATTTCCTAAAACATGTTTATGAGTGAAATGATTTGAGTGACTTTTCTTTTTTAACTGTAATTCAAATGAAATCATCAGTCACTAATAGTGCAGTACAGGCTTGAAAAATTCCCAGCTAGAATGTGTCATGTTTAGACCAAAATATAATTTATTTCCAGGAAGAAAAGGATTTTAGATATAGAGCTATGAATGAGAAAAAGAAGGTGAAGAATCATTGCTTATTACAAGTGGCTTCCGAAGCATGAAATGCTAATTTAAAATTAGAAATTTTTCAAAGAAATCAAGCATGGAAAGCTTTCTTACTGGTCACTTATGAATATGCACACTGAGACATATACATGAAAATCTTTTCACAAATTTTAGCATAGACTGTACAAAGAGAAATTCAAAGATATAAGAATGATTTGAAAAGAGCATTCCTGAATGAAAATTGTGCATCAGTCAAAAGCATCAATAAATATGCCTTTTTCATATGCAAATGGCAATTTCCAAAGTAAAGGAGGCATTGTTTTATAAACAGTGAGATAATATTCTTGAAAAAGGTTACCAGTGATTACATAAGTTATCTCCTTCATAAAGAAATTTAGACTCTCAGTTGCTCTTTTCATTAAAATGGGATTCACATGCAGGCTCCTGCTGAAAGCCAAACTCAGAATTTTAATTAGAGATAATAAATAATTATAACACTTAAGAAATTGAAACTATTAAAGATTGCTGGGATCATACTACTGATTATAAAGGATGGATAGGGACGCACCTATCACACTGAAGGCAAAAGGTAGGTGAGAAATAGACAAGAAATGGGTCAGTTCTAAAGCTCTGGCAGATCAAAACAGAAGTTTGCACTGGACTAGTCAGAGACTAGGATCCACGATTTCAGCTATTTCTGAGATGATTACAGTACTCTCCCCCACCTCCTTAATAAGGTCGTCATTTTCTAAAATTTTGTATGAGTGGGGAAAGAAGGTAGAGTGAGCTGTAATTTATATTTTTCAAACAAAATAAGCAAAACCTAGTTTCTCCCTGTTTTAATTCCCCACCTTAAACTGTTTTTTTTTCCAAGAAGACACATTGACATTTTGAGAGAAATTACTACCCTCGAGTCAAGGGCAGGAAAAATGGAGAGACAGACTTCCCCAACCTACACAGCCCAGAGGGACCAGCTGATGCCCAGAAAGCAGAGACTCGAGCCATTAGAGCTGGGATTGGGGCTGACACTGACCTGTGCTGCCACCAGGCTTTGTCCCGCCATCTGCACAAATGTGAACTTTGCCTCAGAAACTTGGCTTCTCAATTAACATGTCCAGCTGGGGGAGAATTCCGTCATTTCCCTAATATCCTTATTGCCACTGGCCTGACATATTAATATTAAAAATATACATGCACAGATCAAGGATTTTCTTAGGCACTTCTGTTTTTATTGCAGATAATAGGCAGGAGGTGAAAGCAGACACAATAT
The DNA here is from genome assembly GCA_004026965.1 of Petromus typicus. Taxonomy (NCBI): domain Eukaryota; kingdom Metazoa; phylum Chordata; class Mammalia; order Rodentia; family Petromuridae; genus Petromus; species Petromus typicus. The sequence continues at coordinate 4,077 of PVIR01018506.1, read as the reverse complement.
AATTTGAAAACCATAACCCTGATTAGGCGCTGATTGGAACGCTGTTATACCTTACATTTAAAACCTTTTTATTATTAGAGCTAGCTGTCAAAACCAGGCTCTGCATCTCTTATGAAATAGATGCCAGGGCATGTGATGCTCTGCTACTTCAGTGCAAATAAATTTATAGTTCAAAGTGCCATTTTCTTTGAATATGTCTTTAAGTATCAGACAACTGTCATATGCACGGCTGAGGTGTTTGTAGAGATGCTTCGTCTGGCTTTAATTTGCTCTCCTTTAATGGACCCTCATCATCATTCTCAGTTATTGTTCATTTTAATGTGTTATACATTGACATGGTAAAGACGTAAAACGTACTATCACTATTTGATGATGAATGGGCAGCATATGTGAGGATGGGAGGTGGGAAGCTATTATCTCTCATCTTAGGAAAAGTAGACATGAAAAGAGAGGTTTGTAATGTAACCTCAAAGTGAGCAGAGGCACCCTTCGAGTCTCTTGGATAAAGGTTTGCATCCGAAAGCTTGCTGCCTGGGTTCAAATCCTGACTCTTCTCAATGGACCGTGCAGCCCTCAGCAGTTGATTTGAAACCTCTGAGTTTTCTCTAGAAAAGGCTGGTCTCACCCGATGCCCATACAAAGAGGAATTGAGATGATATAGGTAAAGCTCTCAGAAGAGGCCTGGTGAGGAGTAACTACTCCATATCCTAGCTAGTATTTCAGCATGTAATTGCGTTAAAATATTATCCTGCAATGAATTTTAAAGCCTCACCTTAAATACATGTGCCTAGGAACTCACTGGCTTCTCCAGTCAATACCGGAAGTGTTGACTGTCAGGACTTGCTCGTAGTGTTGTTATGAGCTTTTGTTTCATCCGGTGCCTCCTGTCTTCTACACCACAGAGGACCAAGCAAGGCTGCCTCTGACTCAACCTTTGTAGACACTGGCAGTCATCTGATCTGTACCATGTCACACTCTCTTCTACGGACAAACTCCCCAAGCTCCTCAGTTCCCCCTGTTTCACAGATGGAAATTTCCTAACATGCAGCTTTGCCTAACCCAGAACTTGCTCTTTAGTGACTTAGACGTCCATAAACCAAGCTGCCTTTGGCAGCAGAGCCTGAATGGTGGGCGACAACAGGTTCCAATATGGCCACTATTACTTCCTATCTGTATGACTTAGGCACAGGTTAACCTTCCAAGCCTCAACTTCATCATTTGTAAAATGGACCCTTGTGGGGTTTCAGGAGGAAGAGTGGCAGTATACATAGTAAGAGGCTCAGACTCACTCACAACGGCTTTAATATAGGGCTGCAGTCTCTTTCTGGCCACTTTGGGGCAATACACAGTTTTCATCTTTGCGCCTCAGTCATGACAGGGCACATAGACCCTGACTTAGCTCTTGGTTTGAGAGGAGTTATTTCCCTTTGGACACATGGTGGAGCAGTAAGAAAGAGCAGAAGCTCTCAGGGAGAGTTTTCCAGTACGATTCTGCCTGATATTCTTAGGCCTGGCCCAAAGAAAGGCAAAGGGCCTCTTGGAAATGCTAAGTGAGGCCATACAATGACAGTTTTGCAGAGAGAAAGAAATACAAGCTAAGTGGCCTGTCTAATTAAACGGTCTGTCAGAGACCTCTAAGTCTGGACATGAAAGACCCAGAGGCAGAGGGTCCTGGGCAAGAGGAGCAGGGCTGATGTGAAGCCAAGAAAGAGACACCGCTCAGAGGAAACGTTCTGAGCTGAGGAAGGTAGCTGTGGACACCATCTGTGGGGGGTCCGTCCAGGCAGGAGGCAGAGAGAAAACTGCCAGGGCCACAGTGTGGGCTGTTGTGGAGTGTGTGTGTGTGTGTGTGTGTGTGTGTGTGTGTGTGTGTGTGTGTGCTGTATGAGTAATGTGGGTTCTTTAGGTCTCCTCTCATCTCCTACTGGTTGGCTGACCTGTCTTCTTTCCCACCAAGGGGAATAGTATGCAGCAAATAAAAAGCCTAACGAAAAGCCTGAAAATGTGAACCTTGAAGTGCTGATTCCTGACCTTTGCCTCATTCTGTCTCAGTCACTGTTTTATGGACGTCTTTCTAGTGGAGATACTTGGGTAGCTGGTAGACTCCTAGTTTAATATGAAGAAAACTTAGCTATAATTTTCTGCTTCAAAAATAACTGCCAAACATGACTGTATAAAACATTATGTTTTCATGGACTTTATATGCAACAGGATTGTAACATTAGAGTAGTTCCTACTGTTCTTGTGTGGTTTTGTTTTTGATGATACTTGCAGGGTATTTTTTTTTTAATCTCAGATGATTTCTGTCCTTTTTCCATGTTGCTACTGTATTTATAAAAATTACATCTTAGTATTTATTGTGGTAACTAAAAACTGTTTGTGTATGCAAGTGTATTGATCAAATATAACACATATGTACGTATTCATCTGTTGAAATAACTATTCAATTTTGTGCAGACGTACATGTATCTACTTCCGTATCATCACCATTTGTGCAGATTTTCAGACAAATAGAAATGTCAGTATCTAAGTTTCAGGAGTAGCTGTAGAAGAGAGAGACGAGATATCCTAAAATGCTAGAATGAATCATACTGTTGAGGAATGGATTGGAGTGGATAGGACATAAATATTAGTTAAACATCTACTGTGTGCTATGATTCATGGTTAGCAATTACTCATGTACCTATCTACTTCTATTTAACCCTCATAATAACATGAAGAGGCAGGTAAATTATGCTTGGTATAGTGATGAGCAGCCAGACTTGTGGAGGTAAGTAACTCATCAAAGTATTAAAATTGTTTATGACAGAAGCAGGCTTTAAACTCAGACCCAACTGAAGCATACAGCCACTTAACCACAGCCCACCGAGGACCAAGCAAACAAAACATCTGGCCAGAGGTTTGTAAAACCCAAATACATAGTTATTAACTCTAACTTCAGGAAAGAATTCATCGGTTTATTGTCTGTCTGTCTGTCTGTCTGGTCTCTACTCTTACTATATTGGGCTAAATGCCGTTTCACATGTTTCCAGCCTTGCTGAGCCCCAATTCTTTGTGGCAAAAATGGGAGACTGAGGCTACCTTGTTTCCCTTGGCCCCACCTCTCTAACATTTCATAATTTGTTTCATTTTATCCCACTTCGAGCCCCAGCGTACATACCTCTGGTTCCCTGGGACGCTCCCTGGACACAGTGTGTGGCTTTGTCTTCTTGCCATACGTGACATTCTGAAAGTAAACTTGGATGGGTTTTCGCAAAATCCACACAGAGTTTCGTCCCATCCTGGTCACTAATGACACCTAATCAAGACACAATCTGAAAGGTAAACAAACCACCAGCTCCTTTGTTTTTGTGAAGCAAGAACTAAGGGTTATTGATTATTCTTCTGACCCAGGACGGATCTGTATAGATCGAGGGAAGATTGATGGCTCTTTTGATCTGAGGATAAGCCGAGCCTCACAGCACAATGCCACGTTAGAACTGTCCTGCATGTGGAGCACCTGCCAGCTCCGCCGGGCTCCTTTCACGCCATTTCTTTCCTTTCCAAAACCTCTGGCCCATGCTGGCCTCATCATCACAAAGGATGAGGCAGTGAAGAGCTCCTCTGGGCGCTTAGGCGGGGCTCCTTTTGACCATTAGGTATTGAAAAAATGTTAATGACAGAAGCCATATCATTCATATTTTCAAAGCCCCATGGAAACTATTCATTTCTCACAGTGATGCAATCCAGGATCTATGTCTTCACATATTGGGGATTTGTCTTTTCCATATTAAAACAATATATGGACTGACTTGGGAGGACTATGCCTCATAATTCAGTGATTCTGCAAAGCCTTACTATTTCCTCTGCTTAACTATAGAAATGCTGATGCCAACTGCAACACAGACACTTAAGTGATGCTTATGGGCTTAATTCCTATCCTGGGCATTGTGCTGGGTATCCGACGCTGAAAGTGTCTAAGAGACCTGCTACTGTCTTGATGACTCTGGGATTTACTGACTTTGTGGCTGAATGTTACAGCTCCACCTTGAGCCAAGCAAGAGAGTCTGTAGGACCACACACACAGACACACACACA
>PVIR01018505.1:0-25763 GCA_004026965.1 Petromus typicus | reverse complement strand
AATATACATGAATATGATGACAGGAATCTCTGTCTTTGGATACTTACCATATTTCAGGCACTGTTATAAGAAACTTTTTCATCTATTTACTGAAACTTCATATGAATTCTTTGAGATAAATTCTGTCATTACCTGATTCATGTAGCTAAATAAATTGAGTCTCAAGTGTTCAATAATCACCTCAAAGTCACTCAGCTTCTAAGCGGCAGGACTAAGGGATCAAACTCAGAACAGAGCTGTTTAGGTAATAGTTCTTTTTGAACAGTTAGAGATGTTCTCACGTTAGCAATGTGCACTAGCCAGAGCTGTTCCGGTTGGGACCTAGAGAAACCTAACTATCAATTAGCTTAGGGAAAGTGAGTAGCGAAAGATTTCTGGGGAATTTCAAATAACTGAGGGAAATTCTAAGATTCAGTCAGGAGCACAGTCCACTAGAACCAAATTGTCAAAGCCCCAAATCTGTCTGTCTCGTGTATCTTGTTTCTGGGTGTTGGTGTTGTTGCCTAATACTTGCCTAGTCCAAGTGAACTTTCTCCATGTAACAGGAACCAGAGTAAGCTGCCAACAGTGCCTCGGATTGCCATCTTGTGTTTCCAGTCTATGAGACAGGCTACCTCTCTTCCCTTCTAAACAAAAGTTCTGAGTAAGAATTCACTAGTCTAGGTAATATTTTCATCAGTCTATACCTATGACTAGAACAGCAAAATTTTATTAATAGGCATAATCCATGTGTTGGACCATTCCCAGAGGAGGAGCTATGTGGCCCCCAAGACTGGTGTTTACCACACATTAAATGAAGACAAATGGTAAAATGCATGGGTTTCTCTGGTAGAAAGCCTCCATTTGAGAGAAAATGTCATTGTTTATCTTTGTTCCAGGACTTTCATTTTCATGATCATATTTCTTGGTAGACAAGGATATGAAGAGCAACAGGATCAAGAGTGAAAGACACACACTGTCACTGTAGATAAATTATTTTTCTGAATTATATTCTAATACAGGATATCTAATAAACAAAGGAAAACAACTGATACCAAGGAGGCAACAGTCATTTTGCAAAATAGATTTTGAAGACAAATGTGCCTATAAACTGCACAGTGTCCCTTTTTAATTATTCATATTTGATATATCTCTGAAAATTGAGGCAGGTAGGATAACAAGCTACATAACTCTTTTTGGATACTTTGCCAAATGATTTTCTGAAAATGTCTGTGGAGCTTACAAAAATTAACCTTCAGATTGAGGTTTTTATATGTGATTGAAATCATAATTTCTTGAAATTTTAAGTTCTAATGTGAAAAGAATGTAGTTTGGATTGTGGGTCACGTTCATTGTATCTGGTGAAAGAAGAGAGAATGATGTCACAGTGAAGCATACTTAATTCAGAAAAAAATTGCCTCATTTCCCAGAATATTTGCTAGGGAAAGGTGCAAAGAGAGGGGAAACTGCCCACACGAAAATCCGGCTGGCTTACCCTTGACATTATATCCTCCTACCTAAAAGATGATTTGTACCAAAAACATGTAATGTCAGAAATTTATTAATAATCAAGTTTTGATGATTCAAGAAAAAGAGAGAAATATTTAACTTAAATATTGTTCACAGTTGGCCTGGGAACTGGTCTCTAATTTAACACAAATGTTAACATCCTATTCTGTAATTTTAAAAGTTCAAATTTATCTAGGTGATTTATTTATTAGAACAGAGAAAGTTCTATTATGTTTTGGTGGCCAAAGTATATTTCAGAGTGTTTCAATATGTGGATTATTATCAGAGTCAATCTGAGAGCTATTAACGAACATTTTTTCTATTTATAATCTGGATTATAATGATTCAGAATTAGTATCACCGGTACATGTTTTGCCAGTGTGTATTTTTTTTTAGCATAAATTGTGGGAACAGAATTGCTCTGTCAAGGTATAGTTGCTTATTATGGCTCACTGGAGTGTTAATAAATTAATATCTACTCCAGTATTCATGCTTATGCCCTGATTAACATAGTTCCTTATCAAATGTTTAGATAATTGGCATCTGCTACATAATAAAAAATAATGTCTCGGGATGGCTTTTTTTTTTCACGTGTTTAGAAGCCACTTAAATTTCTTTTCTATAAATGGTTTAAACTCAAGTTCTGTCTATTTTTCTATTGACTTCTTATATCCTAATGTTTGGTAGCACTTTATATATTAATGATATTAACCTTATGCAGTGAAAGGAGATGAAATTTCTGAAAATATAATTCATAGTTTGTGGCTTGATTTTATTAATGTATGAATCCTATACCATTTAATTTATTAATATCCTTTAAATAGTTCTTCATCCAGAGATTATAGACTGTCTGTCTCTCTACAGTTTACATTGGTTTTATTAGAGACTTTTAAAAATCTAAATCCTTCATCTATCTGGAACCAGTTTTTTTTTTTTTTGTAGTATATGACATGGTTGGTGTCTTATTTAATTTGCAATTATAATTGATAATCCAAATAGGTAATGAAAAATCAATTTTCTCTCACTAGTAGGAAATGAGATTTATAATAAATTAATACATATTTATTATAATTTGCTGCTGCAGTTTCTGAAATATCTTTATGGTATGTTCCATTCCATTCCTTGCTCTGTGCATAGACAAACTAGAATCATGCTGTGGCAGGCGGAATAGTTTCTTTCCAACAAAGATGTTCTCATCTGAATTTCTAGCACCTATACATTTGCTACCTTAAAGGGCAAAAAGAGTTTTACAGATGTGATTGAACCTTATGATGGGGAGAGTTCCTAAGATTATCTAGGTGGGAAAAATCTAATCACATGGATCCTTAGGTCTGAGGAACTTTCTTTTTTTAGATTTTTTGAGACAGGGTCTCACTTTGTGGTTCAGGCTGGCCATGAGCTCAGCCTCAAACTCACATCACAGCAATCCTCCTTTGCCTCCCAAGTGCTGGGATTACAGGCGTGAGCCACCACGCCCGGCACTATGGTATGTGGTACTGGTTGCTGCTGGGCGTGAGTCTCCACACCCAGTATGGTGTGTGGTTAACCGGGGATTGAACCCAGGTCCTTGCGCTTGCAAGACAGGCGTCGGAACCACTGAGCTAACTCCCCGGCCCCCAGGTCTGAGGAACTTTCTGTCTCCAGAACATGAGAGACATGTGACTGTAGAAAAATTTCAGATGAACAACATTGCTGCCTTTGAAGATGGAAGCAGGGCCTATGAGCCATAGAAAGTCAAGACCTCTAGGAGGTGGAAGAGTTGAAGAAAGAGATTCTCCCCTAGAATATGTGCTTTTAGTTCAGTAAAACCTCTTCAGATTTCTGATCTCTGGAACTAAAAGCTGATAAATTTGAGTTTATGGAGGATCCATAGGGAGCTAATAAACGTATGCTATTTTGATATGTCATAGAGTCATAATTTATTTTTCCTCTATATATTCCCGGCTATTTTTTTTTTATTTATATACTTGGTGCTGGGAATTGGAGGCAGAACCTCATGCCAGGTAAGCATGTGCTCTACCACTGAGCTACATCCCCAGACTAATATAAACTTTAGAATCTGTTTTTCTAGACTCCATTTCCTTCTTCATCCCCTCCAAAACCCAAAATATTGGCATTTTGAAATTGATATTTTATTAAATTTATATATTAACTTGAGGAAATGCTATAAAACTACAGTCTATAGTTTTGCATCATTTAGCTCAAAAACATTGTATGCCTTTTCTTTTGTCCAAGTCTTTGCTTTCTGTCTCAATAGTGTTTTAAAAAGTCTTAATTTATAGGCATAACTATTTTTCTTATAAAAAATTATCTCAGTATATTTTCTTATTTGCTGTTAATTGTGTTTTTCTGGGCCGGGGATTTAGCCCAGTTGTTCCAGCACCTGTCTTGCAAGTGCAAGGACCTGGGTTCGATCCCCAGTAACCATGTACAATACCGGGTGTGGAGACTCACGCCCAGCAGCAGCCAGTACCACATACCACAGTGCCGGGCGTGGTAGCTCACGCCTGTAATCCCAGCACTCGGGAGGCAGAGGCAGGAGGATTGCTGTGATGTGAGTTTAAGGCTGAGCTCAGGGCCAGCCTGAACTACAAAGCGAGTCAGTGTCTAAAAAAAAAAAAAAAAATTGTGTTTGTCTTCAAAGATGTCTTGCAATTATTTTTGCTTGTAAATATAAAGACTAAGAATTTTTATGTTAATTTTGTATGTGCATTTGCCTTACCATTTTTATAATATATATTTATAAATGCATCTTAATTTTACAAAATATTGAATTTCATTATCACCTTGTGAGTTTTTATGTGAAATGTCTTCTTGGTTGATTCTCCCCTCTTTCTGCAGGTAACTAATCACTTCTAATTTTGCCTGTTCCCTTCTGATTTTTTATACCTCTGATATGACAGCTTTGTTTTGACTGGCTCCTCTGCACTGAGGGGAGAGAGCAATGAAACCATCTCATTTTCTTTTTCCTAAATTTAACAAGGAATACTTTTTGTGATTTTCAAATCGATGTCAGCTTTTGGGTAGACACAGATACATGTTATCACATGAAGAAAACTAACTATTCTGAGGGAGATGACTGTGGCTCAGCCGAAAGTATTATTACCTTCGGCTCTGAGAATGGCAGTCAACTGCACAATCCAGCTTTATCCGCGGTGAGATCCGCGGCCACGATGCAGCATTCTCTCCTAGGGGCAGTAGGCAAAAGCGATGTGCAGCTGATTTTGCCATTTCACACTTCCATCCACTTCCCATATTGCTGTGAATCAAATCCCTGAGATCACATTTCATTCATAAGTATTTCATTATGAATCCCTCAAGTGTCAGAATTTAAAAAGAAACTATAAAGACTTTTTACCACTGCTAAAAATTACATTAATATTGTCGAACACTCAGTATTTAAATTTCTGGTTGTGATAAAAGTTATTCATTGTTGTCATTTCCCTATTTGACCGATTCAAGGGTATAGTAGAAATGGAATTAGATAGTATGTAGACTTTAGGGATTGGCTTCCTCATCTCTGTGATTCCCATGAGATTCACCCAAGTTGCACGCATTTGTTCGTTTACTCCCTGAGTGGATGTGGCGAGCCGATCTAAGATGGCCTAAGGGGCGTAAGTCTCCGCCTCGAGAAAGGCAAGCCGATCTAAGATGGTGTAAGGGGCGTAAGTCTCCGCCTCGAGAAAGGCGAGCCAATCAAAGATGGCGTAAGAGGCGTATGTCTCCGCCTCAGAGAAAAAACAAGCTGTTTCCTTGACCATATTTGGAAGAGTAGGCGGTGTTGGGGGGGGCGTGCCGAACCAGGGTATATAAGGGAGCTAACGCGGAAATAAAGGGGAATTTTTAGGCTTGCACCTCCAGCAGCGTGTTGTGTTCTTCCTTGCGGGACAAGAGGGACACGACAAGTAGTCTTTCAAGCATGGATGTACCTGTGTTAAACCACTCACCCACCGAAGGGCAGCCAGTGTGTCTTCCCTTTGGCGCTCCCACAGATAAAGCTCCTATGAACATTTCTTATTGGTTTTTGTATGAACATAAGTTTTCATTTCTATGGGATAAATTCAAGAGCGGAATCACTGGATCCTAAAACTGCATTTTTAACCATATCCAATCTCTACTTTTAAATTGGCGTATTTTTATTATTTACATTTAAGGTAATTATTGTTACGTTAAGAGCCAGTCTACCAATTGTTACCTATTTCCTGTTTGCTTTGTTGTCTCTTATTTCTCTGCTTCTCTTTTCTTCTCGTTCTATTGGTTACTCGCATGTTTGTCTAGGATTCCATTTTGATTTATTTATAGTGTTTTAAAATATATTTCTTTGCTTAGTTGTCTTAGTGGTTGCTCTGAATGCTGTAATATTTGTGTGTGGCATCACATTCTACCACTTTGGGTGAAGTATGTAAATCGTCACCTTCTTAATTTGGCATCATTGTCTTATAAAGTTTGTTTTCAAAGTCACATGTGATATCTAAGACTCACGAGAAGTAGCATCTCTTGTATGTGCCCATGTTTCTGCTCTTTCCATTATTCTTTCTCCCTTTATGATGCTGCAGGTTTTCTTATTCCATCATTTTCTTTCTGACTGGAGAATATTCTTCACAATGGTAAGCCTGTCAATAACAAATTCCATTGGTTTATCTTCATTTAAAAATTATTGTGGTGCTACTTTTGTTTTCATCTGAGAATGTCTTTCTTTTCCTGCTTCACTTCCTTTTGGCTTTTATGGTTTAGCTGATACATCTGTTGTTGTGCAACTATTTTTCCCCTGTCAGTAAGTTGTAGTTCTCTTTGAATGCTTTTAAGATGGTTTCTTTGATTTTGTTTTTAAAAATATAGTTATGCTATACACGGACAGAAACTTCTTTGGGTTTATTTTATTAGCAGCTTGGTTAGCTTCTTGAGTCCTATAGGTCTAAGATTTTCATCAAGTTATGGAGCTTCCAGAAATCCATGATTTTCAGTAAATTTTGGGTTCTGAAACCCTTACTGTAATCCAATGATAGGACATGCATATCACCCCCCAAAAATATTCCTTGTGCCCATTTGCAGCCACTCCCTCTTTTCTATCTCAAGATGGTCGTAGTTCTAATTTCTGTTTCTACAGATTTGCCTTTTCTGAGTACTTTATATACATGGCATCAAATAATATGTGGCTTATCGCCTCTGCTTGCCTCTACTTGACATGTTTCTAAGGTTCATTCATATTTCCTTCATGTTGTATCATGTGTCAGCATTCCAATCTGTTTTTAAGGCTGAAAAAAAATCTTTCATTCTCTGTATACACCACCTTCACTTACACATTGATTGCTTCACGAGTGCTTTAACTATTGCCAATTCTGGCCGTTATGAATTATGCTACTGTGAACATTTGTGTGCAAGCTCTTATATGAACTTATTATTTTTTCTCTTAGATAGATAACTAGATATGAAATTACTGGGTCACATATCAGTTTTTGTGTGATTTTGTAAGAAATTGCCAAACTGTTTTCCACAAAAGCTGAATCACACATATTCCATTCTTATTAGCAGTGTGTGCCAATGCTTGTTGTCTCCTTTTATAAGTGTAGCCATGTAATAAATGGCAAATGGCCTATTTTTGTAGTGTTGGTAGTATCATATCTTATAATATGTTGGGAAATATTTCTTTCTTTACCTTCTGGAAAAGTATTGGTAGTAATTATTTCTTAAATGCTTGATAGAATTCACCAGTGATTATGTCTGGGCTTTGGTTTTTCCTTGTGTAAAAAATATAGTTACTATTTCTTTTTCTTTACTTTCTATAAGTTGAATCAACTTTTCTGTTTTTTCTCAAAGCGGCATGTTAAGTCTGCTCTTGGTCACTATGATAAAATACCCGAAATAAACAACTTGAGGAGGGAAAACTTTCCTTCAGTTCAAAGCTTTGGAGGCTCCGGTCCCTCGTCAGTTGGGCTCTTACTTTTGAGCCTGTCCTAAGACAGAGCATCACAGGGAGAACACAGAGAGAGAATGTGATGAAGGATGTTGTTCAGCTCATGGCTACCGGGAAGCAAAAGAGAAAGACAGGAAGGGCCAGGGAGCTGCTATTCTCTTTAAGGCCAGGCTCCCAAGACCTAATGTTCTTCCACTAGGTCCTGGGTCCTGAAAGCTCTGCCTCCTCCCAAGAGTGCCTTAGGCTGGTGAGCGTGGTTTTAATATATTAGCCTTTGGGGGCGGGGCCACATAGTCCATCATAACGAAGAGTTTTAGCAAATGTTATCTTTTTAGGAATTTCTCTACCTAAGTTGCTAATTTATTAGCATAACGTTGGTTATAGTGTTGTTCCTTTTTCTTCACTCATTTTTGTCAACTTGTGCTCTGCTCTTTCTCTCACTGTAGCTAAAATCTTGTCATTTTTGTTGACAGTTTTTCGTTGTTGTTTTGTTTTATTCCAGGGATCAAACTCATGACCTTGCACTTATGAGGCAGGCCCCAGAACCATTGAGCTAAATCCATTTTTGTTGACATTTTAACAAAATTTGTATTGTAGGTTACTAGGAATATATGAAAGTTTATCAGGGTTTGATAAAACTTTCCTTTCTCCAAAATCTTTATGTTAATTTCTGGTTTGTCTCCTTGTCTGTCATTTACCCCCGCCAGTATTGTGAATTCAGGTCGGGTGCCCCGGGGATCTTTTCTGGATGTTTGCCTCAAAAGTAACTGTTGTTATCCTCTGAATTTCTCCTGGATCTGTGGCTATCACAATATGTATATAAAATGAACCAATACAGAATTAAAAAAAAAAATTAAGGGCCAGGGATTTAGCTCAGTAGTTCCATTGCTGCTTTGCAAGTGCAAGATCCCAAATTCCATCCCTGATAGCCACGTACAACAATGCTGGGTGGGGTGACTCACACCCACCAGCAGTCGGTACCACATACCACAGTGCAGTGCGTGGTGGCTCATGCCTGTAATTCCAGCACTTGGGAGGCAGAGGCAGGATTATTGTGAGTTTGAGGCTTGCCTGGGCTACATAGTAAGCTCAAGGCCAACCTGAACTACAATGCAAGACATTGTCTTGGAAAAAAAAAAATTAAAACAATAACTGTTGTTGTCATCAGTGCCCTGGGCATGGAGGGGAGGATAATGAGAGAAGCGTCAGGTTCTTACCTTGGTTTATTATTTTTTCTTAAGCAAAAATCTTCTTAATTTGTTGTATGCCCTTGGACAGTTTCCAAAGTCTGACAGAGATCTTTTGTTTTGGGGAGAATGTTTGCCAAGTTCTTCACTTAGCCTTTCTAAAAGTCAAGATATAACCTTTATGATCTCGTATAAAAGATATATACTGAGTTTGTATTCCATTTGTTCTTATTCCTTCTTGGGAAATGGCAACTGAATGTAGTTAGGATCTCTACTTATTTGCTCAGTTATTTTATCTCATGTAATTTTCTTCTCTGTCATTTTCTTTTTGTTCTAAGAGAATTTTTTAAAAAAATCACATTACAGATTTGATTTTAGTTTTTAGTTTTCTCTGAGGATAGCTTTAATTCCCTTGGATATATTTTTTTAATATTCCTTGATATGATTCCTTTTCCCCTTTGTTTTACTCTCTTCTCCTATTGTTGCCCATTCAACTTTTGCTTCCTTTTCTATTCAACTCTTCCCTCTCTGTTACTTTCCAATCATGGTTTATAGCAGGAATTTATTCTTTCTCTGTATTACGGATACCAAACAATTTTGAACAGTCATTTTTATTACTATGTATAATTTTCAAATGAATTTATAGCCTTAGTGAAGTAGCACTTCATAGTGCTGCTTTCATACTCTTGCTTTCAATACTTGCTATGTGGTTTTGATGCATATTCGTTCCTTACTCTGAGGAGATTATACAAGCTTCTTCCTTTTTTTTTTTTAGTACCTGGGATTAAACTCAGGACCTTAGAAGTGCAAGGTTGTGAGTCCTGGGGGAAATAAAGCATAAAAGCTTCATTTCTGAGAAATGAAATATGTAGATTTTCCTGTGTTGAATTTCTATGTACAATTTGTACCCCTTTACCTGACCCAAAACTTAGAGGCCAGCTTTTAAGAGGGCATCTGATCAATTTTCCAGTCCAGATAGTATTCTGTGACAATTTCCCCCTATTTAGGTGACATTTTTCCTATCCCATTTTTCTGACTTTTCCTACTCTTTACTTGTTCTTCAAGGCTCAGAACTGATAGAGTCTGTGAAAACTTATGGTCTTCACAGTAAAAAGCTACAGAAATTTTCCTATTTTTGCCCCTGAGTGGAAACATAGAAGTACTAACATTAATTTTTATGTATTTATTACACAGTTATTTTCTTAAATATTGTGTTATCTGAATGAATATAAAAAGATGAGCAACCAAGACAGCTGTAGACTATTTCTCTGGCTATCTTGGGAATCTGGATCTGTATAGTAAAGAAATGGTTGTGGAATTTTTTAAGCTCATTCCTACTGAAGACCCTGAATCATGGGACAGAGAGCAGAAAACCCATGGCACATATTCTTATTTCTCTTTGCTCTTTAGTTCATGAGCTTCTGTTTATGTTTTCCCTTAAGAAGTGATGGGATATGGGCTTGTCCTTGATGCTACAGCCAATGCTTATCTTCCCCTTATATTGCCTTCATGACCAATGTGCTCACCCTCTTTACCACTAAGAATTTATATATTTTTCCTTTTTTTGGATGCCATATTGTAAAATATTCTCTCTGCTGTCTAACTACAATTTTAATGGATGATTAATTTCCTTTATTAATTGATTCGTCAGAATCACGCATGATGTTAGCCAAAGCTTCAGACAGCCATTAGGGAACTAGAGTTATTCAAGGAACTGATAAACTTCAGAACCAAAGAAGGCAGACTGTGAGCCCATCACAGCTTTGTAGTAAATGCAAAATTCCCTTAAGATTTTTGAAAGATTGATAGTTTATCCAAACACCCATTTTAAACTCTGTGAAGGTCTGAAGGTTGGAGGCCTCTCAGTTAGGAATTGCTGCATTCTCAAGGATCTTAAGTGCCAGAAACCAAGCAGAGACTGAGCTGCTCAGCATGGGGAGAGGCAGACACCCTCTGCGGCATTCTATCCTTAAGCTTTAAACTGGATCAGTGCCACACAGGGCATTCCAGTTCGGTGGAGTATTGGAGACTGTTAGCCATCTATGGAAAATAATAACCTGACTTGGTTTTGAGTTCACCACTTAGCTCTATATACCTGTTGATGTGTATACCGTCTAATACATGTGTGTGTGCTTACATGTATTTATGTGTAGGTCAATGCACACATGACCACACAGGGTCTCTAAATTTTCTTCACTAAAACCTGTATCAATGCCAGGTACTCATGAATGCCTTCAATAAAAAAGTTACTGTGTGTTATGCGATAACAATGAACAGATTCCAGACAACCTCTTATCTTAGATATACAATAATGTAGCATAACTCAATTCTAGAGGAGAAGTCAAAGCATTAGGTAACAGTAGCAACAGTAGCATGTTAGTGGAGTAATGACTCTCCTGGAGGATAACCCAGGATGGGTTTTATTGAATTCAGTTTACTTAGCTAGGATAAACCCAGATAGGCATCACATTTACAAGAAGGTGCTAGTAAGAGGGCAACGTTATTACAAGCACATTTAGAAGATAAGCAATAGAAAATTGAATACAGTCAGAATTCAGGAAGGGAGCATAAGTGGTTTCTGCTTGAGTTTCTTGCCTTGTGTCAGTCTATATCTATCTGACTAAGAAAAATAATAGTTGTCTTCTCAGACATCTGCAGGGAGACCAGTATGGATGTAGCTGTCCTAGGAACGCCTACTGACCAGCTTTCTATATGTCTAATTGAAGTTCCTCTTTTTGCAACTTCAGTGAATTTTCTGTTTCTAAGATCCTTGGAGAATCAGAATAAGTATTCAGTGTCACTTCATAGTAGTTTGTTTAAAAATGTTAGTTGTGGTCATCTCTTAGTTTCTTAAACCAGTTAATGGTATCTGCTTTGCTGTCCTCCTTCTTTTCCTTTGCAAATTTAAGTCTGACTTATGTTTGTTCATGTGGGTTTTCTGTATGTGAAGCATTCGGAGGGATCCCTCAAGTAGTTCCAGAATCTGCTAGTCTTTGACAGTTGTCCATATCCACTATAGACTAGTGAAAACTCTAACTTGACCGTCCTACTTGGTGACTTTTGGTCCCAGAAGAATCCTTTATGACAAAGAACAGCATATCTCAGCTGAGTTACCTTTGAAGTAAAATGCTGTGAAATTAGAATTATGTTTTCTTTTTTGACAAATATTGGTCAACAGAGGACATGACCTTCCACGTAGATCGCATCCTGTGACAATGTGCTACTCTCAGAGTTTGCTGAGTGACTTCTACTACCAATGGGTTATGACTACCCACACCGAGAGCTGCCCTCTTACCAGAACCATGGGTTCAAAGTGCTTCTCAGTGTTTATCCCTTGTTTTCAACATGCACACATGGGTCCTGCCACTCCCTAAATTGTGTCTATGTGCACATGTGTGTGTGAGATAAGCACAGAGCAGTAGTGACAGAAATAATGACAACGTGCAAAATCAAAGGAAATTTTTGTGATACATCCACAGATAAAACTGTGTTTCTGGCATTTTTATTTCAAATTTCTTTTCCTTTCCTTAAATGAGTTGGCTTCTCTTTTCTAACAGTGGTTTCTCATTCATACAACTTCATTTGGAAGTTCATTTCTAGAAAAACCTCAGTCTGTTTACACAGACTCTGACTCCTCTGGATAATTAGTCTTTTCTCTTGTCCCATTTAAGCTTTTGATTTTCCTAAACATCATGTCTTTATATTTGAAAATATTATTGGATGCCCACTCTATGAGGGGTACTATGTTCGATAGTGTAGAAAGGTAGAAAATAAATATGTAAGATATGGTGTCTTCAAAGGCCTTCAAAGAGAGAAACACATAAATAGCTCCAACATGGAGCAGACCAGGAGAAACACTTATGATGAGAGAAAAAATGTTCCTAGTTTGATTAGGACTAGATCTATCCTGGAGAATTTAAGGGAGTAAGTCACGTATTTTACTTTTTCAAAACCTTCTCTTTCTTTTACATTTTTACAAAATCAAACTGATGGCTTACATGTACTAGACTGTCCATTCACTTTTTTTATATTTTAAAATTTTAATTATGGAAAATTCCCAATGCATATAAAATGAACAGAACAGTATATCAAAGTCATGTGTATCCAACTCTCCAAACTCCAGTTTCAAAATTTATCAGTATTTTGTTATATCTTGTTTGATCTATGTATACACACGGGCACACGCAGACACACTCATGCACAGAATGAGGAAGAGTGAGAAGAAATGTGAAAGAACTTTCCTGTGAGATGTCCACATACTTTTGTATAGTTAACTCTCTCTCTCTCTCTCAAGAAAAAGGACACTATAGAAAAGTATACATCTCAAACATATCCCCAGATCCCTTCTCAGATGCCGAGCTTTTTTTTGAAACAAGATCTCACTTTTTGTATTTCAGGCTGGCCCTGGGCTCACTTAGAGCCCAGGCAAGCTTTGGATTCACAGTAATCCTCCTGCCTCTGTCTCCCACATGCTAGGATTATAGGCATGAGTCACCTCACCTGGTATTGTAGTATGTGGTTACCAAGGACTGAACTCAGGACATTGTGCTTCCAAGGCAGATGCCGGAAACACTGAGCTAAATCCCGGTCCTCCAGCTATTATTTTTAAAGGAGAAGCTGCTCAGTGGCTAGAGCACGTGGATTATCTGCATACTGTCTGGTGCTAGAGAACAGGTTGGAAGGGATGTAGAAAATTCTCACTCATCTTTTGCTTTTGCTATGAAGGTTAAAGTAGACTCTCATAGGATATTCACTTCTTAAATAAAGAAGTTAAGAATGACTCCTGGGAAATAAAACATCAACTATCCTCTGGAGCCACCAGAACATAACTACCACATGAAAGGCTCTGCCAAATCACTTACCTTTCGGTGCCAGCCGTGTGTGCTGTGCAGTGGTATGTGGTATGCACTCAAGATGTGAAGGTGTTAGAGACATTTCCTTCTTTCAGCGTGAGCCAGGGTGGACCCAGCGTCTCTGAAAGGTAAATACAAACCCCTCTTACTCTATTACACGAGAGAGCTCTGGACTGTTTGCAGTGCGTCGCCTTTGTCTGCACCACACATACTTCACATTTTCCTAAAATGGGCTAAAGGTAAGTGGCTGCCTGCCAATGACATTTCACAGCCTCACACTGCCTGCTCCTTCGGGAATATAACTCCTCATCTGCTCCACCCTTTCTGTTTGAGTTTTACATTTCATCCTTGCTCTGTGCAATGCACCAGTTGACACAAATGTCGGCAGCTCCTCATTTGTCCTTCCTTTGATGAGCTTGAAGCGCTTCATCTGCCAGCCTGGCACCACCCAGAGGAATGAGGGGGGACAGCACATGCTTCTGTGCTGGTGCTGGGAAGTTGGGCTCAGTGTTGCATGCTTTTATATTTTTCTCCCTCCTACCTTCAACATTCTTTCTGCTGTTCCTTTTCCAACTTGAAAACAACAACAACAACAACAACAAATCCCAGGATCTGAATAGTTTAAAATTAACTAACCTGGTTATGGTTACAGGACAAGTAACTGTTCAGAATACAGGAAATAATCCGCTCACATACACTACAGTCTTACACAGTAACTGATCTTTCATCCCTCTTCTCCGCTGGCCAAGTAGAGGACCTACCTCCTGTTCCCACCTTGTTGTGCACTCCTGGAAAGAAGCCACAAGAGCTTCCTCCTTTTATTCTGGTTTTGGTTTTGCTCTGTGTGTCTTGGCCAGGAGCTGGAGGGCACTTTTGCTGGTAACTGCTATTGAGGGAGCTCTAAAGTATTATATGTAGAGCATATCACTATCCCCCTGCCTGTTGCTGACAGAGGATCCTATAACAAGCCAGGCAGATTTCTTCTGAGGCATGGACATGATAAGGCTGGCCCTGTCAAAGTGTGAGGAAGTAGTAGAGTGCTCAGTAGATTTGCATTAAATATATGTAACCATAAGAAAAGCAGCGACTATACACGGTGGTCAACATCCTGGGACCTGAGTTTGGAAGCAGCGCTTCACCCGCACCCGGGAGGAGCTGAAGGAGCTGCCCAGCTTTTCTCTGCATTGCTTCTCAGGTGTAGAGATAATTACAAGTTTTCTGTTTTTCTCTGTTTTCTACTTCAGAAATGCCTCTGGAACTCCCAAATCAATGCTTTGTTAAAAGTGCGACAAAATTGGATGTGGAGGTGCATGCTTATGATCCCATTGCGTCTCAGTCTCTTGGTTGAGGCAGGAAGATCTCTAGGAGTTTGAGACCAGCCTGGGCTACCTATTGAGTTCAAGGTCACCCTCCACTACATAGTGAGACTTTGTCTCAAGAATCAAATTAAGTAGATAAATAAAATTAATACATTTTTAAGTATTAAGTTATTAAAAGGAAAAAAGACTTTAGAAGGACAAAGACAATTGGCCTGGATGTTTTGAATTTGTAAAATCAACTCACTGCTTTGGAAAGCAGTCATTTCTTGGGCAAACCTGAAATTGCTGATAAACTCCAAATGAGTCTGTGGTTCATAAGGGAAGTAGAAAAAGTGAAGTGTTTTACAGTATCTTAATAGATATTTTAATATTTTTTTAATCTGTCTTTGAGATAGACTTACTGTATTCTAGGTTAGGCCTTGCTAGTTTTAACTGTTAGTAAAATCTCAATACTTTTGCCTAAATAAGAGCTCAGAGACATTTGCAACAAAAGCTAAAGGAGGTGGGTATGGGGAAAGCTGTAAGAACCGGGGAGAAAGGAGAGCTTTTCTCCAGGAGCTAGGAGACCTGGGGAATCCAACATAGAAGGCCGTATTTTAATCCAAGACATTATGAAGGTACAAATAAAGCATGCGAGTTCTGTTTGTGGTAACCTAGGAAACATAAAAACATAAATGCTGACATGGAAATTAACATTTCTCCCAGATCAAGGTTCAGTCCTTTTTCTGTGTCAGTCTGAAGCAGCAAGTTTTTCTCTTCTGGTGTCTTGCCCACAGCAGCCACTTGGGTTACTTTATTAGGATTAAGAGCAGTTCTTGAGAGCAGACAAAAGAACTGTAATTTGCTTAGTCTTTCTCTAGTATCAGTGAAAAGTTCATGTGGAATTATCACTGTAAAAAAGCACTTTTTAGACATTTTTGTGGTTTGAATTTGAATCTTACCTACAAGATTGTTTCACAGTTAAATCCTTGGATGAAAAGGCCATAGATTTAAGAAATAAAAGAACTATAAGCAAATTAATCCATTTCAATTTTCAAATAGGTGAAGTGTTTTTCTTCTCCATTTTAGTCAGAGGGTAAATGGGTCACATCTAGCTATGTGTGGTATGAGCCTGGAAAGATTAGATTCTTCCTGGCCCTTCACCTTCCACAAGAGGCATGACAAAATTAAATCACAAAATCTTGCAAGTTGATAGAAAACTCTCATATTTGGAGGGGATTCTCCTTCTAAACTTCTACCTATAAAATAATTCTATTCTCAGAAACCTTTCATGTTCTCTATTATCATTATTTGTTAAGATATACATCACGTCAATGAAAAAATTTAAAAATATATTGCAACCTGATACACATTACAAAGCAAACATTTAAAACAACAGAATTTTCTCCCAAATCCAACGAATAAGTTATCAGTTATCTAGAATGAAGCATTCTTTATTTGAGAGGATAGAATTTAATTTTCACTTTCTTAACAGATGAAATAAAATTATAAGTGTGAAGGACTATGCTAGTTCCATTCTCTTCCCTGTTCATTTTAAAGTGCACTCCCAAATTTAGTAGAAGACACACACAAAAACAGGAGAAATACATCTTTTGGATTAGGCTTCACATTTATTTGTTTGTAATTAGAGTTTAAAATTATACAAGAACAGTTACTCCTCCATACTTGTGTGCAAGGACTTGGAAGGGTAATGGTAGTTTCTGAACCTGCAGCATTCATTGGAAAGGACTTCAGTTTTGTGGAAAGGATCTTTTCCTAATTATTTTTAGAATACCTCCTCTACTCTACTAGCATCAGTGCTAGCAGTCTTCACACACAAAACTTCAGGAAATGGAACTAAATATTAATAATAACAACTTGGATGATTATGAAAAATTAGTCAAAATGTATCCAGGTTAGGAAGGTACATTGTGCATGCTATAGAAGTATAAGGTATTATGAATACACTAGCTCTTAACTTCTTCCTCTATTTATCTAAGGGTTACCAAAGTTTTGGTTACTATCTCAACATCACAGTCTTTCCCTTGAAGCACAAAGCATCCTTCAGCCACCTGTGATGAAATACTAATCCCTGCAGAAGACCAACCTTTCCCACTCCCCTTCTGCCTCTGCCTGCTCAGGTTCTGTTCTGGAAATGTGCCAGAAGCAGTGGGTGGAGACTCAGCCCTTCGTTCTTGGTGCTTGGCCTGGAAGCCTTGGTCACTGGTCAGCTTCATCCTTTGGAGATGACCATCTTGTATTTCTTTGTGATTGAGAAACAGAAACTGAACCGGCATCTGCTGAAACAAATGGCCCAGAAAACTTGCTGTGGTTTCAGGATCCGTTTTGGGAAGAGAAACCTTCCAGCTACCTGCTGTTCTAAACACACTTGCCCCGCTCCCAGAAATACAATAAAAGGAAACCAGAAGTATTTCAGTCCACGGTTGTTTATGAGCACAGACAATGTTCTCTTTAGACTCTGAAGGTCACAGAATCAGATCAAGTGGAACCACAGAAAGGAATTTCCCCCTTTCCATCAGTTTGTCTGCTCCCACCCCCCCCGCCCCCCGCCGGTGTTGTTAAGCTGGAAACAGAAAGTAGAATGTTGCTCAGAATTTCTAGGGGTTCCCAGTCAAAGCAGGTCAAAAGGAAAGCAGCTCGGGAAATTACAGAGAGGGAATCAAGAGGGAAAGTGAAAAGGTTTGTAGATACCTTCAGAGCACCCTACCGCTGCTTCTCCGCCCATTCTCTGGCTGGCCTCAGAAGGACACAAGGAAGAAAAGCCCACACTCATTTACCGAGTAAGCCAGGGCCCTTGATGTCTGCGCTGGGATTGTGAGCATGGGACTGGATTGGCCTAGGAAGTGAATAATTAAGCCCGAGTCGTTGACACACAAAGGAAGGCAAGAGAAGAACAAACGACATCTGTTGTTCTAGAGTTCTAATCTAGAGAGCCTCTGTGTCCTTGTCATAAGACGACCTTTGAGAATGGAACAAATGTTCTGGCCTATTTTTGAGCACTTTAATAAAGAGAACCCTGAATAAATAAAGTCTCTGCCTCTTTTTCTTTTTATGCGCCTCTAATATAATAATTTTCATTTTTAATGTGCAGGTTGTTTGGTAATATCTGTGGTTACCTCAAAAGTAAATATGCTTTCATACTGCTTCTATTTCTTTAGGACTTAATGAATAGCAAGGAAATGCTTTCTTATTACTAAGTTTCTTATGTAATTTTAGAAACTTCCTCTTAATGCTGCTTATGTCCAAACTGTACACCCTGGCACAAGATTAAAAATCAGAACTAAGATGTATCAAGCACCTGCTCTGTGGAAGGCATTGTACTAAGAGGTATATTCTATTTAATCTTCAAAACAGCCTTAAGAACAAAAAGAGTCCTTCCATCCCTCTATGAGAAAGCAGCTTCAGAGGGGATCTTTCTCTCAGTGCTACAGAAGGCGAGCATTAACTAGAATTCACCGAGTCCCAAAGTATGCCTTCATTTCACTTCGCCATAATGTCGAGGCTGCTCTGGAAGTCTAGAAAGCGACAGCAAGAGATCGTCTCACTTTCTCACAGAGCATTTGAAGAAGACCTATCCTACCAGCTATGGACAGACCCGAGAAAGACAGGTCTTGGGTGAAGAATTAGGATAATCCTTTCCCATGTCCCCTCCACGCTTCACTCCCCGGACTTCCCAGAGATGGTGGAGGGGCCTGGTAAGAGAAGTCAAACTGAGCTCTCAGAACCTATCTCAGCGTTCTCAGGATTGTCTAAAGATCAAAAGGAAGGGGTGCAGATGTCAGATTACAAGGAAGTTTATCCTTAAGAGTGGGTGTGGTCTAAGGAAAGGCTGTCACAAACAATCAGTCTGACTCAGCAACAAGACTGAGAATCCAGAGAAGATGCAGTCCCGAGTGTGGCCAGTCTGGGTAGCAGTCTCAACACAGTCTCATTTTTCCGGAATCTGCCCTAACCTGCTGGAGTAGGAAGGGGTTTGAGTTTTTCATATGTAGATAGGGGCCACTAATCGGTGAGAACGGGCCATTGGTGTTACTGTCTGCAGAGAGAGGAAGAGCCTGGAGTGAAGTAGCTAGAATTGTAGGGCCAATATTGAGTAAATTGGTAGTAGTTTTTCGTAGGTTTGCATCACTTACTCAGATAGGCTGAGCAATAATTCCTAATGGCCATGCATACCTTCCAATACCAACAATATACATCCCTGGAGGAGCGGAGATGCTTGCGGGTCACCTGCCAGGTTGTGCAGAATATGAGGCCCATTTGTCACATTCATGCTGCAAACCAGACCAGAAAACTGCACACGGAGCAGCTACTGTTGACTGTGCTCTCTCATGGTGACCAGATGGCTGGAGGCAGAGCCTTGAAGGCTCAGCGGAGGAGCTGGGCAGTCACGAAGCGGCCCTGCGGAGTCTGGCTTCCTGAGATCCAGTGGGGATCACTCCAGAGCGTGCAGCCTTGGGGAGGTGTGAAGGTGAAAACCAGCATGGAGAGCACCCAAGAGAAGCTCAGTGAGCTCTGCTTTCCGGTCCCCAAGCCTCTGGGGCTTATGGCCTTTCCTGTTCCGCCTGCCCAGAAAGAAGTCGCAGCAGGTAGTGAGAGGACTTCATCGGGCTCTTGTACCCCACCCAGCTCTCTGTACTCCCACAAAAGGATATCTGGGGCTCTTGATCTTTTCATTTTGTTGTTGTTCTAGAGCTCTTTTTTTGTCACTGTGGTAAAGTCTTGAGATTCCTTAACGTAATAATGCTCTTAAATGCATGAAATAACATACTTGCAGTTTCGAAGGAAGACACTTCTATGGAAAGATGACCCACAAGATCCCCAGAGACTTCAGGAGATAATTAGGATGGGGTGGGCGAGAGGAGTTTGGAGACGCCCCCTAAATCCCTTCTGTGGATGCCGGCTCAAGAACTGACATGACTTTAGAAAATGATGCTTTCCTGCTCAACTCCAGTATCACCTGGCTGCCAGCCTTCTAGGTTAGGCCCAGCCCTGGTGCGATGAGAAGGCCTGGCTGTGGCCGTGCCAAGTTTGTTATGGAAAGGCCCTGGAGGGGTAAGCAGGCACGGCCACTTTGGCCAGGCACAAACTCCACCATTTTTGTGGGGACAATAGAAGCTCCAATAGCTTCATAAGATGAAGCAATCCTGCAAACGAATTAGCTTTTTAAGAACTGGCTTCAGGATAATTTCTAAAAAGACGGGTGGAAACAGAAGCTAGAGCCCTATCTGAGCAGAGTGGAAGAAGTAGTGTGAGCCAGGAAGTAGTGTGTGGGATCTGGGTTGGAGTCTGGCTCCCACCCTCGACCCCTGGGTGACCTCGGACAAGTAAAACTTCTCTTCTTAATGTGTTGGTCCATTGGTAAAATGAGATCTCTCACAAAGCTTTTATGATGGACACATGTGGTCGTAGTATGGAACAGTGCTGTGTAAACTCCAAAGCCTTGTGCACACATTTGGTTACTAAGATCCTTTGTAAACAGCCCCGTGTTTAACTTTACTCCAGTGGATTACTGGGTAGCAGTCTCAACACAGCGCTCCTGCTGCACTTTGCAAGTCGAGGCACGTCAGTGGTGGTTCCTGTTACTTTTTCCTCTCTGGGGACATTGCCACGACTGGCACCTCTGCCAACGGGACTGACTCGATCATCCAGAGGTCAGGGCAGGCGACCTTCAGTTCCCCGTGAAGCCTCGCAACCCTGATTTTCCGAGGAAACTCCCTTGGCCCCCGGTCGCGGGCTTGCCTTCCTCCTCGCATCCTCCCCTCTTCTGGTCTGGACTCTGGACTCTGTCCAGTCCCAGGCGGAGGTGAGGGGCGGGGGACGCAGGCGCTTGGGCGCAGGGAAGGCGACGGCGAGGAGGAGCGGGGATCCTCGGCGGGCCAGGCTGCCTCCCCGGCGTCTGCGAGGTGTGGTTTCCACCCAGAGCGAGCAGCAGGAGAACACGGAGTCAAGTAGACTGAAGTCATTCAGCTCTGAAAACTTCCTGTGCCCTGTGCAGCGGCCCATGACATCATTCTGTTGGGCAGCTCGGAACAATAGGTGGGGGCGGGATGAAAAGGATCAGACCTACCCAGTGACAAGGACAGAGTCACAACCGACACAGCAACAGCCCTAAGAACTCTCAGGCACCCACTGGAAAGACCCGGCCCCGGGTCCCCACGGTGGCCCGAGGACGGCGCCCCGCGCCCAGCCCCTTCCACCCACGCCCGGCCCTGCCCCTTGTTTTCCCGCTGCGCGTGACCTCTGCGTTGCGGGGGAACAACGGCAGCAGAATCACGTGACTTCCAAACGGTTCATCCATCCAAGTTCAATAAATTAGCAGCCAAAAATTTTAATCAGATATTTAATCTTTCCTCCCTGGAAGGGAGACGGGGGTTTGCTGTGGCTCTCGGCTAGGTTGATATCAGAGAGGAAAGACTGTTGCTCCCGGTCCTGGATGCTGGAAAGCCCTGGACAAGCCGCTCTCGCCCGCCCAGCTTTCCTCTACCGCGGGCAGAGCTGGATTCTTCCCTCTATTACTTCTGCTCCTTCCAGCCAGGGCCAGGCTCGCCCCTTGCAGCGTTCTGCAGTTTGTACCAGGCTCTGAGAGTGGCGGAGGAGGGATTTCCGCATTTTGTAAGCTCCAGATGGGGAACCACAGGAGGAGACTTGAAAAAATCAGCTCACAGTCTTCCTTTTGCTCCGCGCCTTCCAGCCCACACCGCTTGCCTCCTGAGGCCCAGAGGCCTCGGCAGGAGACCCTGAGGGAGTCCTGCCAGGAGCGCCGACTGGTGAGGGCACTGCGCTGCCCACCACGTTTGAAATGTGCCATTTCATCTGTCACTGATGCAGTGACAAGAATATTTCAACACTCAGAACAAATCAAAGAACCAAAAGAGATAAACCTCTGCTCTTACAGAGCTAATGCTGTCACACGGAAGACAACTACATAAACATAAACACAGTAAGCGTTAACGTGAAATTAGAAGGTGACCAGGCAGTTAAGTGTACGTGTATGGGGACATTGATTTATAATATAATTCACTGCATCATTAGTATGGTCCGGGTTGAAACTGCCTCGTGAAAGTCACTTCCTTGGCTGTTAACAGGGGCCATGAAGGTGGAAGGAGCAAATCAGTGAGACACGGAGGAGAGGTGAAAGCGGACATTCTGGAGGCTCCTGTAGTAGCCATGGACCCGATGAGGCCTAGAAGCAGCTGTGGGGACACGGGATTGAAAAGAGCGACATGGAAGGGGAGGATAGGGAAGAGCCTGTCTCTGGCCAGACAGGGGAGAAGCCACAGAGGGTGGAGTCAGGCTCCATATTCATAACCAAGAGGCGTATTTAGGGAGTTAGATTTAAAAGGCAAGTGTTCAGATCCAAACACAAGAGCCAAGTTTGTAATGCTAAAGGGCTAAGACCATCAGAGTGATGAGAAGACAGTGAAGGGAGACACAGGCATGGTCAGGAGGTAGGAGATGCAGGGGTCACTGTCCGTCAGGAACACGGGGAGCACTGCATGTAAAGAGTGCTTCTCAGGGCCCGGGGAGTTAGCTTAGTGGTTCCGGCACCAGTCTCGTAAGCACAAGGACCCAAGTTCGATCCCCGGTAACCACATACCCTACTGGGTGTGGAGACTCACGCCCAGCAGCAACCAGTACCACATACTACAGTGCTGGGCGTGGTGGCTCACGCCTGTAATCCCAGCACTCAGGAGGCAGAGGCAGGAGGATTGCTGTGATGTGAGTTGGAGACTGAGCTCAGGGCCAGCCTGAACCACAAAGCGAGACCCTGTCTGAAAAAAAAAAAAAGAGTGCTTCTCAGACTTGGCTCCTGTTAGAATCATCCGGAGAGACAGAAACACCCCCACTCTCAGACGGTACCCCATGTAATCACACCAGAATCTCTAGGGGTGGGATCCAAAAATCAGGAGGTCAGAGCTTTCCTCCACCGCGGGCAGAGGAAGTTTTAAAGTTCTCAAAGCGATATAGTTTACACACAGGGCAGAGAAGTGACGTTTTAAAGCAGGAAGAATGGCTGACAGCTATGGAGAGATCAAGACAGATGAGAAGTGAAAAAAATGTGCTCAAATGCAAGAGTGGGAGACCACTATCGGCTCCTCTGGAGTGATTTACCTGTGCAGTTTGCCATTTCCCAGGTGAAGGCATTTAGGGCACAAGAGATACATTTAGTCATTTCCTCAAGGTCATCACAGCTGAGGTTTGGGTTTTCTGGTACCAGTGCCTGTATCTATTTTACTCCATCACGGTAGGGGAAAAATTGGAAAAATTGAGGAGACTTTCCACGCTGGTTAACTCTGTATTGAAATAATAATCCATACCTTGAAAAGCGTGGGCACAGGTGTAAGATGGGTGAATACTGGGGTTTCCTTTTCTAGATTATAGTCGGACCTTTGTCATGAAGTAAATGAATTAATATGTTTCCCTATTTAGAAATGAAAGGATTTGGAGTGGTTGGTCTCGGGGTTCCTGGTATTTACAGAAGTTTGGTGAGGAAAGTATGTAAGTCTTACAATTTAGGGCTAATATGATTAGACTGCGTTTAGAAAATCACTTTGGATTCTTAGGAGAACATTCTGGAACATGCAACAGCAGATGTTGGAAAGGGAGAAGAGGCTTATGTTTCTAGCCATGAGCAACTACTAGGATCAGGAATTATTGGACTGTAGACAATGTGAAAACTGCAAAATACAGGAAACTAGTAATTTTGAGATATTTATTTGTAATTATGTTAATCTTCTTGTTTGCTAACTCCATTATCTTTGTTATTTCTGCTTCTATTCCCATTTGTTTTCCTGGCTATATATCACACTTTTCTGTTTCTTTGTGGGTCTAATAGTTGATGATTGGATGCTATATGTTTGAATTACATTGTTTACTTGGTTACATATAGCTTTTAGGAATGTTGTCCTTTCTATGGCAGAGAGTTATTTATAGATTGTTTTGATCTTTTGAGGACTATTATTAAGTTA
This sequence comes from Petromus typicus, assembly GCA_004026965.1. Classification (NCBI taxonomy): domain Eukaryota; kingdom Metazoa; phylum Chordata; class Mammalia; order Rodentia; family Petromuridae; genus Petromus; species Petromus typicus. The sequence continues at coordinate 2,033 of PVIR01018505.1, read as the reverse complement.
TGTTAGGATAGGGATAAAGTAGCTGTTACTCTGAGCTAATTTAGGTCCATTTTAAGGGTGTCCCTCTGCAGAAGAGAGACAGAGGGCTCTCTCTTCTTCCACCTTTATATTTCATGCAAGTCCCCAGCCAGCTGGATGGCACCCATCCACCTGAGGGGAGATCTTCCCACTCTTCCCACCTATCTCCATGGCAGTCTGCTCTGAAAATATCTTCACAGACACAACCAAAAAGGATGCTTCACCAGATATCCGGGTCTTGGAGCAGCTAAGCTGGCACTGAAAAGTAGCCATCACAGGTGTGAGGCAGATTTTGGAAATGTTCTCCATCTCTATAGTGCTGGTACGTGGGCTGAGGGATAAACTTATCAAGACTTATCAAAATATAAAATTAAACAGGTGCATCCCACCTCATCCATAAGTGAGAGAAGGAACCGCTTAGTGGCCTTGAGCTTGGAGCTGATCTGAAGCTGAAGGGCAGCAGTGGGCTGGAGGGACGCGGTGGGACAGAGGCATGTTCAAGACACTTGAGAGGGAACCGCTGTGTACTCTGCTTCCCTCTCATCCACACAAACATGCCTGATATTTTAAAAAGTGGAGAGAAACCAGCGTGGAATGAAGAGTCCTGGAATATTTAGAGAGGGTGACAGATAATTTGTTGACAAATAAGGAGTGATCTTTACCGAACTTACACTGAGTCTGAAGGGGCCAGTGGTGAAATTTCAGAGGCTTATATTGTCATGAAATTGCTAACAAGTGCCAAACAATACTAACTAAATGGAAAATGCATGATTGTCTCTGTCTGTACTAAACAACAGCATGTAGATATTTATGTAATTGAGTCACTTTTATCTACATTCTGGGGCCAGGAATTAGTGATTATCTTGTCCCATCCAAAGATATCATTTAGAATCTCTTTATGTACTTTTTGAATTGCCTATATTGCCTAAGAAGGAATAAAATGACTGCACATGTTAGAAAGTGTAGATGGAAACATTTTATAATAAATGTTGGGTCTGGGTGTGGTGGTGCACACTTGTAATCCCAACATCCAGGAGGTTGAGGCAGGATTACTGTGAGTTCAAAGCCAGCTTGAACTACATAGTAAGACTGTGTCTCAAAAAACAAAATAAATAAATATTGGGGGCAAGAAATTTACTTTTATTTTCTAAGGAGATTTAATTGTTCTCAGAGTTTTTAATTATGCAATTGTAAAGTTATGTTTATTAAACATATATTCATTAAAGAAAAAAATTAGAGTACAGAAAAATACAGAGAAAAAAACATAATCTCATAACTCAGTATCCGTTACTATTTTGTTGCTTTCTTTTATTTTCTTTCTTTAACATCTAGTATTGCAAAATTACTTTAGTGATAATGGTCACGCAACTTTATCTCTACTCTTCTATCATCATTTTAGCCTTGCATATTGATCCATTGATTTGTTCATTCCTACAATCACTCATTCAATAAGATTTATCGTAAAGCAGAGGGAATGCAAAAGGAAAGATGCCGCTGATAGGGTCGGTGATAGAGTGACTTTCAGCAGCGGTCTGGAGTTGGTGAAGATGCGGAGAAGGAAGTCAGAGAGGGCAGAGCCAGAGTGTGGTGGGAGAGCATCGTGAGGAGACTGAGGCTCTGTGCCGGGCTCCAGCGATGCTCATTTCACAGCCAGGTGAAAGAGATTTGTAAGATCTTTTAAGAGCAATAGGAAGCCATTGTAGTGCTTCAAAACAGGATGAATCATTTTCAACTTGGGCTTTTTAAACACTTCTCTGGCGAGAATGGAAAGGTGGCTGTTGCTTACGAAGCCACTACAGTTGTCTTAGTGTAGAATGGGTTGACACCAACGAGAGTGGTGGGAGGACACAAGAAGAGAAGTGAATGGGTTTGACAAACATCTTTCAGGAGAGATATAGGTTCATCAGTCATATGAAACTGACATTTCTTTAGGTCAAAGAGGTCACACACTGACAATCTGATGCATTTCTTTTTTTTTTTTTTTTTTTTTTTTTAGGTTTTTGGAGACAGGGTCT